>JAVTVY010013068.1:0-52475 GCA_036873755.1 Hanleya hanleyi
ATGGGTTATGGGGACCCTGATTTTCGTCAACAAGGCTTACATCTGTCTCGGCTTTATGTCAAGAGCCTACTCTTTCAGAAAATATATAGTTCTATGGGGTTCTCTAATAACACGGTTGCTGTTTAGCATAAAATGAACCTGCCTACTGTTTAATTTCAGATGCCATGGCCCTTCTGTAGACTGCACCCTATATGACAGAACAGGCACTTTCTCAGGTAACATTAAATTTGCATATCTGACTAAAAATTTTCCATCCAGAACTAATATTGTTTACTATCAAGTTGAACACAATTCAAAACAATGCTATTCACACCCAACACAGGACTGAAATTAAGCAGCACAGGGGCTTGGGCTAGAAAGGGGGGAGGGGTAACTCTTAGCATGGCCAGGAAATATCTGTTAAAAGGTGTGTAGAATTGCCAACATCCATGTTGGTGTTTTATCGGGGGAGGGAGGGAGGGGGGTTCAATTGTCCCAGGAATTTTTCAAAAGTTTTAGTGTCACAGAATAATTCCTCTGGGACCATTAAAACAGCCCTACCCCCCCTCCCCATAAAACCAGCATTGGAGTTGGCAATACTATACTATACACAATGTAACAGATATTCCCCTGTCATGCTAAGAGTTATCCACCCCTCCCCCCCCCCTTCTAGCCCAAGCCCCTGTGCTGGTTTCTAATTCCAGTCCTGTGTTGGGTGTGAATATCATTGTTTTGAATTGTGTTCAACATAATTGTAAACAATATTAGTACTGAATGCAAAATTTTCAGTCAGATATATTCAAATTTGACATAGCGGTCTAGCCTGACAAAATGGCGTCGCAAAAACTGTCAAAATATGAATGGGGTAGGGGGAAAGGTATCGCTCTGTTTTATCTTAATATGACTTTCAACCATTGAGTGTCATATATCATTATACTTGTACAGACCCATAGATTGAAAAGAGTAGATAAAAAAAAATCCACAAAAAGTACCCTTCACTTAAAGGCCTCAGTCCATAGTTGCGGATTTTTGGTCCCCCTCAAATTCTTTGAAATTAAAATTCCACCAGGTTTGACCCCATGAGAATTTTTGTTGGCTTTTTGTTTATTGATATTTGTGATATCATTCAGTTGACTAGTTGATTTGCTTCAAATCAGTACATGGTATTTTGCCAGTAGGATTGGCCCATGCCTCACTATGCAGATGGAAGTGTGAAAGTGTGGCTGTGAATTGGGGCCATTTTCAGCTTACGAGCACATGGCATACTTTACGGTGTAAAATCGAGCTTGAAAACCGCGTGGTCGACACCCTATTTTCTTTGCCAATTTTTGTTGGTCCTTGGACTGGGCACACTGTCGGTGAGTTTCAGGACAATTGAATAACAAGTTTTTTCTTTGGTGGAGGGGGAATATTACCCATTTTGGACCAATTTTAGAGGATTTTCCTGAAGTTTGAAGCAAGTTCAGTATGGGTTATGGGGACCCTGATTTTCGTCAACAAGGCTTACATCTGTCTCGGCTTTATGACAAGAGCCTACTCTTTCAGAAAATATATAGTTCTATGGGGGTTCTCTAATAACACGGTTGCTGTTTAGCATAAAATGAACCTGCCTACTGTTTAATTTCAGATGCCATGGCCCTTCTGTAGACTGCACCCATAAGCTTCACTTTGATACCTCACTCGACCCCATTGGTCCATTAGGGGCTCCCCTAGCTCCCAACACGGCTATTTTCATACCCTTGGGCCACCGCGCATGCGCAGAATGCCGATAGTTCAGCCCCATATCCAGCCCATCAGATGCCCCTTCACGAATGCTTCACTTTGATACCTCACTCGACCCCATTGGACCATTAGGGGCTCCCCTAGCTCCAAAACGTCTATTTCCATACCCTTGGGTCACCACGCATGCGCAGAATGCCGATATTTCAACCCCACGCCCAGTCCATCAGATGCCCCTTCACGAATGCTTCACTTTGATACCTCATACGACTCCATTGGCCCATTAGGGACTCCCCTAGCTCCAAAACCGCTATTTCCATACCCTTGGGCCACCGCGCATGCGCAGAATGCCGATATTTCAACCCCACACCCAGCCCATCAGATGCCCCTTCACGAATGCTTCACATCGATACCTCACTCGACCCCACTGGACCAGTAGTCAATCTCCTAGCTCCAAAAAGGCTATTTTCATACCCTTTGGCCTCCGCGCATGCGCAGAATGCCGATAGTTCAACCCCGCGCCCAGCCCATCAGATGCCCCTTCACCTAACCTTCAATTTGATACCTCACTCGACCCCATCGGACCCTTAGGGGCTCCCCTAGCTCCAAAAAGGCTATTTTCATACCCTTCGGCCGCCGCGCATGCGCAGAATGACGATATTTCAACCCCACACCCAGCCCATTAGATGCTCCTTCACCTAACCTTCACTTTGATACCTCACTCGACCCCATCGGACCATTTTATCTAGGGACTACTTTTTCTCCGCGGAAGCTTTTTCCCGAGACCGAATCACCGCCAAAACCACGGCCAAACCGCATCACCGCGCATGAATACATTTTTTTTTTTTTTTTTTTGCCGGAACTTTTTTTTTGCCCGAACATGCCCGAACATGCCCGAACCACGCCGCCATCTTGCTTTACAACAGGGCCGACACCCACCATCTTGCTTTACAACAGGGACGACACCTCAACCAATCAAATTCAACCTCACACTTACAATTCAACCAATCAAAAGCCTCGTTACAAACCATCCAGTTGTGACGTCATAGTTACATCCGGGTGAAAGTTGGCTTTAGTTGCCCTTTATACACTACTCTCATTTCTACCCTCAAAACGCCACCCCATTCAGGAATACGAGCTAATTTCACGGCTTGCTACTACTAACCTGCACTAGCTGGCAAGCGTACGAAGTACGTGAGTCTACGAACATTCCTCCAGGGGTTGATAGTTTTCGAAACTTTAACACTGGCATCTGTCAAAACCAGACACCAGTAAAAGTACATACACTTATATGCCATTACCACGAACTGTTCGGCGAAGGTTCGCATGACATAACCATCCTCGCTCTTCGGCCTTCCATTTCTTTTTATCTTCTGCCGTCAGGAGCCCTGGATAACGGCTTTGCTCGAATGTACTAACCCACTGATAATGCTGCGTACTCTATCAGCCAATCAGGTGGTTTGCTTTGCCAATGTCCATACAAATCTATGGCCCTACCCTTCTCTCTCTATCCGCAAGTCTACGGATAATAGGCCTACCTGTGTCATTCGTCAGTCATCTTGCGGCACGAAAACGTCTTTTGGCGTTCTTCTTGAAGGGATATTCACAACCACCAAACAGGGTTACCTCCCCTTCTGCCAGCCGATCGACCCTGCCCTCCGTCAATTCACGTATAGCCATGTACCAAAAAATCTGTATATTTCCAAGGTTGATGTAAATGAATTTGAAGATATGGAACATTTCTTCAAAACAGATGATCTTCCTCAAGTAGAGAATGAAGACCTGCAAATATTTGAAGTCTGTATTGATCAAGAGGCAATACTATATGCCGTACAGTCTATGAACCTTAACAAGTCGCCAGGATGCGATGGACAGACTGTGGAATTTTGAAGAACTTGAAAGAATTATATTTGGATAGTTTAAATCACCGCATAGAGTGTGGCAAATTATCAATATCCCAAAGTAGATGGCTAATAAATCTAATTGAAAAACTTGAACGTGTCTTAAAAGATCTTAAGAACTGGCGTCCAATAACTTTACTGAATGTGGACTATAAAATATTTTCTAAAACTCTAGTTTTCCGTATTAAGCGGGTTATAGAAAAGCTTGTACATTCCACACAAACAGGTTTCCTTAGTCACAAGTTCAAAGGGGAAAATATTAGAGCGATCTTAGATCTATTAGAATCTGATATTGAAGAAGGATATTTGGTATTTTTGGATTTTAAAAAGGCATTTGACTCATTGGAATATTTGTTTATTTTTACATATCTCTGAAGCTGTTCAGTTTTCCTGTTTCATTCACTAGGTGTGTTCAGGTATGTTACTGTAAAACTGAAAGTGCAGTGTTAAATAGTGGAAGGACAACTCGTTGGTTTAAGAATGAACGAGGAACAAATTCTGTGTGCGGAGCTACTCAATCACAGTATACGTATGGACGACAATATCCAAGGCATACTAGTAGGCCGCACCGAGTATAAAGGGATCTGCTTTGCAGACGAGTCTGTCGCATTTGCAAAGAACTGGCAATCTGCCATCAATTTTTTGCGGTTCTACCAACATAAGACTAAGTATTCTGGTCTGTGCTTGAGTATAGATAAATCTACAGCCTTTCCCCTTGCGATAGAGAACCAAGATTTACCAGTTAACTGTAATTTCCTCCGTAGCAAATTATTGTTAAAAAATTCCTCCTATTTGGATATGCTGAAATTTTACAAAGAGAAGCAAATCAATACGATAGTATCAATGATATCTCTGTTGACATATCTAATGAAGTGATATGGAATAACACAAGATTCGCTTATGAAGAGGATTTGTATGAAGCTGGGATCATTTTTGTCTGGAAGCTTTTAGATGAAAGTTGAAATTTTCTCAAGTTTAATTGACTTTGTGAAAAGTTTAATTTGGCATCCACCAACATTTTGTTTAACATTTACATCAAAGCGATTACAAAGAAACTTGGTAGCAAAAACCCACGCAATTGCTTGACAAAGCTCCCAGACAAACCAGTTATAACCAATATCAACTTGGATGCTGCAGTTTAAGTTTCTTTGCAATTTACTTTTGAAATTACAAACTAATGCAAAATTGGATAGACCAGAATTGTCCGCTTATAAATCCATAAGTAACCTACCAGTGGAAAACGAAATAAAGCAACTGCAATTTGAACTTTTGTATAATTTATTTCCATGTAATGTTTAATTACATAAAATCAAAGTGAAGGCCAGCAACTTGTGTGATAAATGTGGCCTGGTTGATAGTGTTCGACATGCTATGTATACATGCTCTACAGCACAAATGTTTTGTGGACATCTTCATGTTTGGCTCCATTTGATATTTCGTACATGGGGCTATGAGTTTGATGACCGAATGGATGATAAAATGATAATGTTTGGATTTGTATACTTTCCCTATACGAAGTTGCCATATAATAGCAAAATGGTACTGGGGTATGTTCTTGCCTGTGCAAGATACTTCATATAGGTCAAAATATACAAATGAAACTCTCTATCTGACAAATTTTAAAGTCTACTTGAAACAAAATATTGATGTTTTACAGAAATCCAAAATCTCCAAGTATAAACTGATAACTGAAAATATTCGTAAATATATAGCATCTGCAATATGATTTCAGTCATTTTACATACATGTAAAAAATTGTTGTGGTCCTGGTTTATCAGAGTTAGTAACAACTAAGCCTATGTATTTCATATGTAACCGAGTCTGATTTAATATACCGATATGTACTTTTCAGTATGTCCATCATTGAAATACCTTGGAACTGTCAATGTTAATTACAATGCTGGTATGCTATTGCCATGCACCCATGTATGAATGATGCCATGTCATATGGTGGTTAACATTTGATATTTAATAAGCCCCACTCTCCAGGGATCCTGGACCTTGGCAGTGTTGAGTGTAACAGGAATACAGAATAAAAGTTTGACCAAAAAAAAAAAAGTGTACCAAAACATCGTTTCACAAAACATGAATTTTATCAGCCAAAAACAGTCCTTATCCACATACTAAATACAAGAATATATAATTTTGCAATGTGAATGTGGGGGACCATTTGATTCCGACAAAACAAGCATCGCTGATTTGTTTTTAAACAAACGACCGTTAGCCTTGATGTAGGCCTAATGTTGTTGTTGTTGTAAAGAGATGAACAGTTATTTAATTACCCGTAGTCACTTGTTGTATTTTGTTTGCCACATCCCCCAGATGTGCTGCAGTTGATTAATTTTGATTAATTCAAGTTGTTGCTATACAGAACAGTTCGGATAATCTCACACTTTTAATCTCTGTCAAAGGCTACATGGCTTGGTGAAGACCCACTGTGCGGAGACTGCCAGGGAGGAGTTTTTTTCGCCCTGAAAAATTGACTGAGGGCAGGGTCGATCGACTGGCAGAAGGGGAGATAACCCTGTTTGGAGGTTGAGATATTCATTCAGTAAAGCAAATCGTTTCTTTCCGTATACGTTTCGGGTGCTTGTTTTGCCAGGTTGGTTGAGTTTACCGCGCGTCTGATGAGCTCTGATGAAAATGGCAGCGATTTCTTTGAAATGGACGCGGCATAAAATCAGCATAGTGAGTAAGTCCTCTTAGCGTTAAGGAGGACTGGAGTCGGCTCGTCTTTGTCTTGTCAGAATTCCCGGGATGAACTCAGAAAGAAGAAACCACTAAATTAATTAGACTTTGCTGAACACTTCAGTGACACCAACGTGCGTTGTCGGCATAGTCTTTTAGAACACGTAGAATGGCAGACATATCCGTAAAAGTAGAGTCGCTGGACCATGTTTACATTCCAGTAGTCCAAGGTGAACCACCGGATAAATCGGTGAACGAGGAAATGAACGAGACGGAAACACATAGCGAGTTATCAGCAGACTTGTTCGATGACGGACAAACGTGGCCAACAAAAAGAGAACCAGTGACTCAGTGTGGGATGATCGACTACCCAGTTTCAGACACTGCCATCAAACAGGAACCAATTGAAGATGTAAGTCTGTAATAAGCCTAACGCTTTGTTCTGTTCGTCCAGTACCCGTATGTGCAAGCAGGCCGTCCTAATGTCTGGCCTGTGGCAGACCGATTGTCAGGCCGGGTTATTTACACTGATTTGTATATGTGCACGAAATTGCAATTATGCGTGCATCTCACTATGATATTTAAACATTTCTGATATGTTTTGTTCTCTAGCCATATCCACGCCATATCAATCAAACATCGCGGGTGGTTGGGTGGGTTCAGGTTCCTGTTACTTCAATGCATTTTGCTGAGAAGCAACAGGAACTTGATAATGTGATGTCTAGCAGTACTGTAATATCACTTGTCTTTATTGCACCATGTAAGCGTCCTGTCTGTGTCTTGTGCGCTGTCCTCAGTGTGTTATAGGGTGGATGGAGGTTGTCTGGTTCCATGCTGCTTCAAAGATTTCTTCTTTGAAGTAGCAGGAACACAACTGGGCTGGGTGGTGCTTAGTTGGTTCGTTGTGATATAGCTGAAATATTGTTGAAAGCGACGTTAAATTCTATTCACTCACACACACAAAAATCGCCTATCGCAGCGAAGAAGGGTCAGAGGAAACTCGGGCTAGTGACCATGGGGAAAGAAATCCAACCCCTAAGACATTTAGGTCAACTCTCAACACATGCCATTGACAGGAGAGATTACCATTCCCTGTTCGCGTGTATTAGACGAGCGAGTCTTAGATGCATGTAGGCTAGACAAGAGAAAGCCGACTTTAAATCCGAACGGACTAGATTTGCTTTTCAGCCTGTACAGGATTCAATATCTGACGCTGACAATATTGGCCATATGCACAGGCCTAATAATATGCCTCTCGTAGTGCAGGTTGACTTTACGATTATCGGATTGCTCACATGTATGCTGGACAACACTTGGATCATCGGACTGCAAGATTTGGTGAGGTTGCGTTTTCAACTGCGATCATTGACATTCAGTACATCGGTTCAGAGATAAGTATTGATGAAATTGTGAGTGTACGCTTCGTTTTCAGAAACAGGTGCACGATCCCGTATTAAGGCATAACCGCGATGATGTATCTTTCTTTTCAGATTTATGGCACCAGTGAGTGTAATGAAACAAGCTTAACTGTTGCGAGCTGTTATATGACCCTCCAGTTACAACAGGACTCTTCAAACGAACCCATCTCTCCCAGATCTGAAGTTCAAACAGAAGATATTGACCAGGCACACACCTCTGATAACTCCTGGCAGGTACATAAAGTGGAGAGCCTGCGAGTCCCAGATAACACAAGGCCCAAACACTCCGACGTCTTTCTGCGCAAATCTCCTCTCAATGTACGTGATATGTAAATTGTGTGACAGTTTCTCATTCAGATTTCATAGAGCTGGTTTGATAACTCTAATGTTTCCCATGTTAAGATCTTATTTGCCACGATAACCGAGAGATATCCGGTTCTTTAACATCGCCTCCCTGGGCCGAAAGATTCACATCAGACACGTTGAGAGCAGATTCGCACCGAGAGACCTCTGAGCTTTTGAATATTTTCAATATTAGCCAGTCAGAATCCGTTTAATAATAAAGCCCATTGGTGATGACTAAGTTGTACAGATTCATGCACTGCAAGGATTTAAATGTTATAGTTGATCATACCAATTGAGGAAATGTAGCCTTAGATATGATAGTCACTTGTCAGCTGTTGTTCTTTATTGAGATAACCGAGAAGCGCATCTCTGTGCAGTGACCCGTGACTTCAACTGATCAGTATTTGTTCGTATTATTCCACTTTGCCCTATCTTTTAACACAGAAGAATATTTTTAACTGGTGATAACTGACATAATTCTATACATATGTACTATATTTTCCCAGTATTCAAAGAAAGTGTCATTATGCTTAAAGCAATGTATAATTCGGAAAACGTTACATGACAATATGCCATCTATCATCAGTTCAAAATGTTCTCCTGCGTTAAAAGATAAGGCAAACTGACATTATACCAACCAGTACCTGATCAACTGAAGACGGGTTTACTGCACAGACATGCTCTTCTTTGTTCATTCAGTAATGTACAAAAGGCGGATTGAAACACGGTATTCAAACGGGACTATCAACACCCCAATCCAAGCGAGCAAACATTTAATATACACACAAGGTAGTTTGCTGTGCGAGAAAAGTAGTAGGCCTATACATTTGCCAGTGATGTGACCATGACATCTTTCCATGAGCTACAGTGTATACTCTCCATAATCGTGAAGAACTGTCCATGATTTATTTACAATATGGGCGTAGTGGACTTTCACTTACAGAGCAATATAATTGAATATTTGCTTCACCCGAATGGCAGATCCATATGCAGGTATACCGAGCATGTGTCGTGTTCACGTTTGCACTAAAATGTTAGGCCTACTGTGACACGGCTGGAAATAAGTACAGGGAAGTTTCAACAAAACCTCAATAATTCAAAGTAATGGTCCATTCTCAGAGTAGTTTCACCTGAATCATGATAATGAACAGTACTATTTAAGAATTAGTTAGTGTGGGAAAGTTTATATTTTAGGGCAAGGGTGAAGCCCGCGCCCTAAAATTTATAAACTTTCCCAAACTAAGCGTGCGTAAAATAACGATTTAGCACGCCTATGAAAACATTATTTCCATTCTATTACACTATTCAAATTGATTATCAACAAAGATTACAAAGAGAGATTGAAAACATATTTAAACTTTAACAATCTTTGTCCCCTTTTTCGAAAAACACTCGTCCACTGATGTTGGGACGATGCTCCCGTCTCGGATGGCATCACGCCAATGTTAGTGGACTAGTTCACGTGGTCTCTCAAATGGGGAGTGATTTTGTCAGCTGAGTCAGCTGTTGGGAAATTACGTGGATATATGCTTATTTGTGTCGCTTTGTTAATCAATTTCCCTATGGAAACAACAGTTAAACTTGAGAAGGCAATTTCATCTTGTAATTTATTTGTTTGTTTTATTCGATTGTTACTTGTGTGAAAGTAGACATCCCTTTCCTCATCCCACTTGTGAAATGGAATCTCCTAATGAACACCTGCACTCGACACATGTACATTTCATATAACCGTGGTGAATCGTGTAATCATTGCACTGGTTACCTCAAGTGTTATAGAATGCTGTTTTAGGGTCGTTAGGTGTAAATGCCCTGTGCCTATGATCTTCTACACCGAAACTGACATTTCCGATATTGTTTTTGTTGAGTTTCTTCAGATATTATTCTCGTCCAATAGTCTGCATAATTAATACACCAACCAGCTGGTTATCGCCACTGTGTGGTGGGAATAGCATGACTGAAGGTTATTATTATATACCGTATTTGTTTCATAGATATACAGAGATGGGAATCCTGTCGGTCATATTGTTGATACCAGTTACCATGGTGACATACAACATTTCAAGTGGGACTCAAATGTGAGCCAGAATTCTCCTTCTACTTGTCTGATCGAACAGCCCGCTGTTTCCACCCTGACTAATTCCCCGCTCTGTAAAGCGGCTTCCACAAAAGAGAAACGATTCAGGTGTTCTGTGTGTGCATTCAGCTTCAACAGGCAGAGTGATCTGAAGAGACACATGAGAACCCACACTGGGGAGAGACCATTCAAGTGCTCTGTGTGTGATTCCGACTTCAAACAGTCGGGCACTCTGGCAACACACATGCTAACTCACACAGGAGAGAAACCATTCAAGTGTTCAGAATGTTCATTCAGCTTCAGAAGCCGGACCACTCTAAAGTTACACATGATAACACACACTGGGGTGAAACCCTTCCAGTGTTCAAAGTGTGAGTTAAGGTATTTAACTCGAGGTCATTTGACTACGCATATGATGTCTCATACGGGAGAAAGACCATTCAAGTGTTCAGTTTGTGAGTACATGTGTAAAACCCGTGGTCCTTTAACCAGACACATGAGAACACATACAGGAGAAAGACCTTTCGATTGTTCACTGTGCGAGTACAGCTTTAAAGTACAGGACCACTTGACCACACACATGAGAACTCATACTGGGGAGAAACCATACAGTTGTTCACTGTGTGATTACAGGTGTGCACGACAGGGAACTCTCAACACACACATGAGAACTCATACTGGGGAGAAACCATACAGGTGTTCACTGTGTGATTTCAGGTGTGCACGACAGGGAAATCTCAATAGACACGTGCTAACTCATACACGCGTAAGTCAAGATGGGTCCCTTCTATAATACGTCAATAAATGATGTCACCTCCTTTAAAAATCTCTTCTATAATACGTCAATAAATGATGTCACCTCCTTCAAAAATCTCTTCTATAATACGTCAATAGATGATGCCACCTCCTTCAAAAATCGATGTTCTTGTTAAGAATATCCGTGATTAAATAAGTTGTGAGTTTTTATTATTATTATTTTTTTTTCACTGGATAATATCAGGACCAAATGTTTCGGAAATTACATGCTGCAGACTTGCCAAGTTTAATCCTAGTAAAGTTTCGACCCTGGTACAGGACTCAATTGAATCCTTCTACCACTACACCACCTCAAAGACTCAAACGCGACAAATTTAAGAACACAATTTATATTCTAGAAACCTGATTGGTTTGAAGTATGACGAAATACCGCCCACCTGAAGAGTAATGGTTTGCAGTATG
The DNA here is from genome assembly GCA_036873755.1 of Hanleya hanleyi. Taxonomy (NCBI): domain Eukaryota; kingdom Metazoa; phylum Mollusca; class Polyplacophora; order Lepidopleurida; family Hanleyidae; genus Hanleya; species Hanleya hanleyi. The sequence continues at coordinate 11,343 of JAVTVY010013068.1, forward strand.
ACGAAGTACCGCCCACCTGAAGAGTAACGAGTAGCGGCCATGTTGTTTGAGACTAACTCAGGCGAGTGTCGTTTTCCTGTGTTCAACGGTAACTGTTCATCATTTAATTAATAGAGCAAATTGTTTTACTCGAATCTTGCCGAGCCATAGTTCCAATGCTTCACAATAAAATATATTGTTGAACTAATCACAAAGGATCCGCACATGTAACTGAATTGAATTGATTTAAATTCAATCACCAAACAAAATAACGCAGGATATCACAGAGAATATTAAGGGCAATGCGGTATTAGCCGCATATTTGGCTGGAATTAAATCACAGAGGGTTTTTTCTATCTCACGTGATATGACTGAAATATAGTTGAATGCGACGTTAAATCATATTCACTCACTCACTCACTCACCCTTTCCTATCTCATGGCAACAGTAAATGTTTTGACAATTCAGCAACGAGAGTGCAAGAGTGAGAATTTGGAGAATGATGGATACCGGTACTGTTATATTTTAAAGAGAATCCTCGAAGAAAGTATTAAACAGCCCTAAGATATAGATGAATTCGGAAAGCGTTTTATCTCGCGTGTTCCACCAGGGGCGTTTTGGTGCAGAGAACTTCCGGTAGATACCCAAGGCCCTCACGATTAGTTTTAGAAATTAAATAGTCTATTTTTCAAGAAAATTATCTTTATAATGTACACGTATACAAGATCTATTGGTTCATGTAGAAAATACGAACAAAATAGTTTTAAAACAAATATTCTAGAATAGTTTATCAATATATTATTCCAAATAATTGCGGGTGCCTTTGGTAAAAGTGACATCGAGGCGACTTCTTCAGGGGAGCAGCTTTTCATACCTCTAATCTTAAAGAGCGACAGTTATTCAGGGGGTGATCAGACGCTTTCCGGAAAGGGCTATATATGGAAACAATCTACCGTCTCATTTTTTTTCTCGAGACTAAATACCTGAGAACATAATCACCGCAGATCCACACCTGTGAGTACTCGTATTTATTATGTATATGTGGTTCTGTCAGGTATTCCTAGATGATAGACCTGAATAGGTGTTTTGAACCGATTTTGTGTATCGGTCTGGGAAAATTGTTGAAATGTCAACGGAACTGTAATGTGTTGATGATGATGAAGAATTATGCTACATGTACGCATCACTCAGATACTGTCTAAAACTACCTTCACGTCAGAAACATAAGTCGGTTCAAGGGGAGGAGGGGGGGGAGTGGTATAATTCTGAAAGAAATTGCGACATCAGCCGCTCTGACACAATGTAACAAATATGATCACATGATCACGACAGAGCAAGTACTCTACATGATTACAAGTGTGAGTAAAGTAACCCAAGATAATTTTGACACCACTTAATCTTAAAACCGAACCTAGAAAATTCTTCAATGAAAATCACATTTTTGTGTAGGTGTCTGTAGCACAACAAATGTAATCGCCTGATAAACAAGGGTTCTCACATCATATGAAATAATATTTTTTTTAATTTTGCTGAAATGTTCATTATTGTTATTCAGTAAAATTCAGAAAGCGCGAGCCACACAATAAATTATTTCTCAAGAGTAGGCCTATCATAGCAAATGCTAGAATATTTTTCTTCCATGGTTACAAATTTTACTTTTTGAAGACTTTTCTTCAATAAGAAAAATAAACAAATGTTTTCTCAAAACAATTCTATTTGATGTGGAAGAACCTATCAGGTGCGCTGTAGAGGACAACACTGATTTGTCATTTAAGATTATTTTAAGAAACTTAAATTCAATCAGGCATAAATTAAAGAAAATATTTTGGTGTCCAAATTATCCTCACGAGAAGAAAATATCGAAAATATTCTCACCGAGGAAACGCAACATAGCTACATTATCCTACTCGTTATAGAGTAGATAATCGGTAGGTAGCGAGAATGACAGTGAGCTAGCACGAGTTCTTCTTCAGATAATACGCGTTTACGCTCCACTAATCGATAGCTCATACACTGACTTAAAACTCCCATTTAGGTGAAAGGCGGCTTGCAGCCGGTTTATTGAGCACACTTCAGACCGAAATTAGAGGTGAAAGGCGGCTTGCAGCCGGTTTATTGAGCAACAGGGACAGGAGTACAGTGTTTGGGGTCATACAGGACGGTTATGCTGATACATTTACAATATATCTAATAATTATAATATACAACATGAAAAGTTATATCCCGCATAGCCGTCTTACGTTTTGGTATTCACAATATACCGCAATGAAATTTCACGCGTACATTTGTTGATAATGTTATAAAATGTTCGCGTGTTGAAGATAAAGTCATCAGGTTTGCAACTTGCAGCCCGACACGAAAAACCTGCAGAGAGAAAACCCTCCATTACAAAGGCCAAAAACTCTGGGAAACGTGCTCTCTCACTCTACTGCTGTACAAGTTTCACCTGAGAGGTTAAGGTTACACCTGGATCCACATTTTTGTTTACAAAAGAAATCCATAGATACATTTTGTGTTGTTATTATTATTACTGTTATTGTTTTATCCATCCTACCAAGTGCGCCAAGTGGTGGTGATAACCTGAATTTTTTTTTTTTTTCAAATTTAGAGAAAACTCACACAAAAGCGCTGAGGCACTGTACTCTCTGCGCTGCGCGCCTAGAATGAAGCCACGCCGCTTCTCTCACATCCTTGCGCCATGTACTTGCCACATAAGCTAATCAAAACCCACTCTTTCTTTCTGGGTCAAACTCCGCCCACTGGCATGATTGGCGTGCCTCTGAAACATTGTTTTCTGACTTCACGCTGTGCCGCAAGAAAACACATGTTTACGCTCCACTAATCGATAGCTCATACACTCCCATTTAGGTGAAAGGCGGCTTGCAGCCGGTTTATTGAGCACACTTCAGACCAAACTTAGAATTCCAAAGACAGGGAAGGTCGAAAGAAAGATCAGATACCATGATTTTGGGTGATGTTTAGTCTATTTTGAAGTGATTCTTTGATATAAAGATCTTTGGCTTTATCAGATTTCCATCGCCCATGAGATTTAATCTCCTGATGGGAAATCCCGGCCTTGCAGGCAGCGCTGGCTCTGCCGGAGCGCAGGGAATGGAGACCTATCCGAAATATATCAGAAACAACAGCAGCGAACTTAGCCTTGATGACTTCTCTAGCCCTAGTATAACTAAGCGGTTTACCACTACTTACAAGTCTGGCTCGACCTTTAGAGATCTGTATTTGTCTGAATAAAAACTGAAATGGTTCTGTTCCAGGTTGAACCATACTCAGATATTTGTTCAACCACGACTTGGGGCATGCTACCGAATTAGTTTCAGATATCACTACAGTATTACCATTTCTCAACTGATCCGTTTTGCTTTTAGCGATATATAACTCAATATGCTTGTCAAAAACTTTAACATCACTCATTCTTATGTGACTTAGCTCGTCGTACCTCAGAAACCCCGCAAATGAAATAACACACATGCAAATGTCTCGAATGTCTGTCAAAGAATTTGATGTCTTAAACTTTTCACGCAAACATGAAAGTTCTTCAGCTGTTATATTGTCCTTGGGATTTCTTGGCCTACTCAGTAATCTCCTAGCGGAATCTAGAACTATCTTAACAAACGCATTATTTGTTGGGCTATCCACACCGGCCATGTCATGTGCCCATTTAATACCGTAAACCGCATTGTTCACAACGCTGACAGAAACTTTAGAGTCAATCAAATGGGTTAAGTACAACACAACGCCCTGAACAGTGGCTGGAAAGGCTTCAATTTCAGTGTTGGTGGATGCGAACTCAAGCCATTTTGTAAATCCTCTGTTGTAGTTTTTCACAGTTCCATCCGCCTTTGCGTGAACCACCACAGCCTCCAGTTTATTTACAAGACCCTGCAATTCTGGTTGTTGGAATTTACGGAGACATTCCCACACTCCCACCTGGCTTATTTCTGTAAAATAAGTATAAAGCACGTAAGGCAAGGAAATTAAACATCAGTTATATTCACATATTTTATTACTGTATGCCCATATTCTGCATCCGTTTATCCCCATCACAAGCCTAAATTTAACTTGTGTTTCACTTCTATGGCTTCTATGGACTAAAATTCTGTCACACAAGCCGATACTCTCTTCTGCTTCTATGGACCATTCTCTAGGTCACTCGAGCAATATCAAAACATTTCGTCTGCAGAATACACAGGAACCTATTGTGGATGAGCAAAAACCCCTCAGTAGCCATTTTGGGCGATTTATAGCCCCATCACATCTCACCACTAGCATACGGAATGGCAAGACCTTTCCACCAAACATTTTGTTTCTAGCGTAGCCTTTGCACAGTACATTCTGTCAAACTGGTAATTCTCTCCAATCCACAACAAACTTATTGAAGTGAATGCCATCCTGGCAAATCAATGGCCAGAAGTTGGCCGAACGCCAAAGTGGTATAATAAGTGTACCCCTTGGAGTTTCGTTGCACAGTTTGTGTATACACTCAGCTATCCTCCGAGGTGGAGGGACCAGCCAGTTATTCTCACCCTTCCAGTTCTGCGCAAAAGCATTCACCCCCTCTGTGTTTTTAACCCATGTTTCAGAAGTGAACCTCGTTAACTTGGCATTGTAGTGTGTGGCAAACCTGTCTACAGTGTGTGGCCCCCAAACCTGTCTACAGTGTGTGGCCCCCAAACCTGTCTACAGTGTGTGGCCCCCAAACCTGTCTACAGTGTGTGGCCCCCAAACCTGTCTACAGTGTGTGGCCCCCAAACCTGTCTACAGTGTGTGGCCCCCAAACCTGTCTACAGTGTGTGGCCCCCAAACCTGTCTACAGTGTGTGGCCCCCAAACCTGTCTACAGTGTGTGGCCCCCAAACCTGTCTACAGTGTGTGACCCCCAAACCTGTCTACAGTGTGTGGCCCCCAAACCTGTCTACAGTGTGTGGCCCCCAAACCTGTCTACAGTGTGTGGCCCCCAAACCTGTCTACAGTGTGTGGCCCCCAAAGGGATTCTATCCATCTGAACACCCAATCTGCCACAAACCAGTCATCAAAGTCAACCTGTTTGCTTAGCAAATCTGCTTCTGTGTTTTGTGCTCTAGGGACCCATTCCACATGTAACTGTATGTTTCGAATTTTGCACACATTGAAAATCTCTATCCTGTACCGATATACACAATGCGACTCACGTTTTGGTTATCCGTATACCAACTAAGATGGCAATTGGTCACATTAAACAACCCCAATAATACTTCTAGCACTGCTTTTAACTCTCGCCAAGTGCTTCTTTTACATTTCTCAGATTCACTAAAGTTTCCTCTAACTATTTTGATATTTGGGTCTTTGACAACAACTGCCCACCATAAGCTTGACCCGATGCGTCTGAATAAACCACTTGACAAAATTCCATTTTGCCATTTTGCCTCTTTACCATTGAGGCGGTCTATGTTCTCAAGCCAAAATGTCAGCTCCCTCGTCACTGTTTCGTCAACACTTACCTTGGCAAACCAGGAAGTACTACTTTCAATGGCCCTGTACAAATTCCTAGTCATAAGTCTGACTAAATTTCCTACAGCGATTTGCATGGAAATCAGCTGCCCAGCTATGGTGGCTAATACTTTCACGGGTACCCATTCCTTACCCACTGTCTCACTAATAACACTTTTTAACCTAGAAATTCTTACCTCTCGTATGAAAAACTTGAATTGTACCGAATCTATGATACACCCCGGCCAAGTGATACGCTGCACGGGTGACCACTCGCTTTTGTTTGGATGAGGTACAAAACCTGATTCAATTAAATCCGATTTCATCTCAGCAGATGCTTGTTCTGCTTCTTCCAAACTGCTTGCTACTGCTAAACAATCATCGATAAATATCACTGTTTTCTTACCTTCCCCTCTCCATTTACATACTAGAGGTCTGAGCAGTTTCGTGAAACAAAATGGAGCCGTCGAAAGGCCGAAAGCGAGGACGGCAAACTGAAAATAACGGACACTACCCTCTCTAAAAGTCCAACAAAATCCCAAATATTGCCGGTGTGGAGAGAAAATTTCCACGTGGTGGTACCCACTCTTAAGATCGAACTTGAACATGAAGTCGTCCTTGTTTAAAAAATGTTTTGCTACGTTCAAATCTTCGCATTTAAACTTCCTCTTGAACAGATGAAGATTTAAATACCTTAAATCCAAAATTAACCTTTTCTTACCCTCTTTGTTGGTAAAAACCGTGAGCGGGCTGGTCAAAGTTGCCAGAGTCACTAATTCTTCAATACTGTCAACTTTCAACAAGTTAAGAATAGACTCTTCTACAAATTCGTTCTCTTTCAAAGCTGAATTATTGTTATTCATCAGTTTAGACTCAGGAGTTTCCCTCATAGGTAATTTATAGCCATTTTCAACAATATCCAGCACGACAGGATCTGTTGCGAATGATTGCCAGAAGGGAAGAGACTTTGGCAGTCTCCCTATGAAAACAATATTTTCTACATCTTCCAAATCGTCCCCATCATACCTTCCTAAACTTTCTGAATTGCATACCGCTAATTCGTGGGATTCTGTTTCCTTATAAACCCCCTTCAAACCCATTGCATCCGAATTTTGCTTGTTTACATTCTTGTTTAACTGAAAAATTTGCAAGTTTTCAGTTAGTTTTTCAGTAGATACAATGTCTCCGTATAATGAATCTTCTACAGATACATCGTTTCCATACGTTTCATCAAGCGACACATTGTTTCCAAATGGAATTCCCGCGCTTGAACCTGAACACGTGGGTAGAACCTGACCTATGTGAACTATAGAGTGCATTTTTCTTCATGATGATTTTGATTCAAACCTAAAACAATGTTTCCATATTGGCACACCCCTGGATCTGGGGCTTCTAGTTTACCCGTACCAAACGACATGTCAGAATTCTGATCAATTTTAACATAACCATCAATAACATTTTTACTTAACTGCTGCCCAGCTTGACCCATATCTTTCGCTGTGCACTCAGCTTTTCAGTGTCCAAAAGCCCCGCATGAATAGCAAGATCCAGGCCGTCTCTGAGTCTCCCTAGACGTTTTGGGATCTAGGGGAGCCCCTAATGGGCCGATGGAGTTGTATGAGGTATCAAAGTGAAGCCTATGTGAAGGGGTATCCAGTGATGGGTGCATGTCAAATTTTTCCTGAAAAAAAAACGGAACACGGACTTTATCGAAAAATCCGGGAAAATGCCTATATGGGGTATGGGGGTATATAGGTCGCCGGGCTTAACGGGGCTTGCCTATCAATAGAGTTATCTCCCCCTAGTTCCAGGGTGGGTGTATGTAAAATTTTTCCTGAAAAAATACGGAACACGGACTTTATCCTAAATTACGGAAAATGCCTATATGGGGTATGGGGGGTATAGGACCATCCTGGGAAACCTACTTCTCGACATTTGCGGTATAGGTTGTGGGGTCTCGTTTTCTTAGTCTCGTCAAGACAAACATGATAGGAAGTGTCGCGGAGCGAATCGTTGAAATTTTTGGAAAAAAGTTCAGGGAGACCCGTATAGTCCCATACTAGGGGTATAGGACCAATGTTTGCCCCACTGGGAAACCTATTTCTAGACATTTGCGGTATGGTTGTTTGGATTTGTTTTCTTAGTCTCGTCAAGACAAACATGATAGGAAGTGTCCAGGCACGAAACGGTGAAATTTTTGAAAAAAGTTTGAGGTCTGTATATAGCCCCATATAGACCCATATATGGGTTATGGAGGTATAGGTCCAATGTTTGTCCCACTGGGAAACCTACTTCTATACATTTGCGGTATGGTTGTTTGGATTTGTTTTCTCAGTCTCGTCAAGACAAACATGATAGGAAGTGTCCCGGCACGAAACGGTGAAATTTTTGAAAAAAAGTCACCGAGACCTGGGTAGGCCCATAGGCCTATACTGCATGGCTATGGGTGTATAGGTCCATACGGTGCGGACGTTTTGGGATCTAGGTGGGCCACTAATGGTCCGATGGGGTCGAGTGAGGTATCAATGTGAAGCTCTCATGCAGGAGCACTTGACTACACTAATGGTTCGTACGTTGTGAATATTCTGCGCATGCGCAGCCTGGCCGTAGTATAGAAAGCAGGCATTTTTGGGGGTGTGTGTGGGTGTGTTTGGGTTAGAGATGGGCTATTCACGGTTCGTGAGCAGCCTTGCCGTAATATAGAAAGCAGGCATTTGTGGGGGTGTGTGGGGGTGTGTTTGGGTTAGAGATGGGCTATTCACTGTTCGAATGGGTCGTGTGAGGTATCAATGTGAAGCCTATGTAATGGAGCATCTGATGGCGTGGATGTGGGGTAAAAATAGGGTCATTCTGCGCATGAACGGTAGCCAAAGGGTATGGAAATAGACGTTTTTGTGGTCTATGTGGGCCCCTAATGGGCCTATTGAGTCGAGTGAGGTATCAATGTGAATCATATGTGGGGGAGCATCCACCTGGACTAACATTCACGTGGTTTGGTGGGTCTGCGCAAGTGTGTGACGTCACTTACGGTTTTTCAGAATGCTCAAACACTACCTCCAACTTTCCCGGCTCGGCCCGGCCCGCCCCGGCCCGGCCCGCTCCGGCCCGCCCCGCCCCGGCCCGCTCCGGCCCGCCCCGGCCCGGAAGGCCTCGGCCCGCCTCGGCCCGCCCCGCCCCGGTCCGCCCCGGCCCGCCCCGGGCCGCCCGGGCCGCAGCGCGCGCGCGCGGGGGTGATCTGATGCCGCAGCGCGCGCGCGCGAGTCATCACCGGCAGTGGGCGGATGCTTGTCGGGTCAAAAGGTCAAAGGTCACATCCAGGTCAAAAGGTCCAAGGTCTCCCTTTCGGCAAGGTTCGGAGGAGACAATGTTGCGGCATCGATAGTCAGAGCTTGAACCCCAAAAGGGGATTGTAAATTAACGTGGGAAGGATGGGCAGTTCCATTTGGACCAATCAGCGGTCGAGAAAAAGAGCCAATGAGCGATCGATAAAAGAACCAATGGACGGGTACTAGAATTTCGCTCACGTCTGCGCCTCCATCCGGGTACTGGGATGCTTTCGCCTACGCCCGCGCCTACATTCCGGTTCTTGTACACCCGGGTAATGTTTTCTGGACATGGATGGGTTACCTTTGGCTCCATTCTAGGCCACTAATTGGCTAATACGGTGTTCAAAGCCAGTTTCATGCACTATGCTCATATAGAAAACACACAAGACAGGATTTTTTGGTGAGATCTCATTTTGTTTTTTATTCAGTAACAACAACAACGTGAGAACAACCACGTGAAAACTGAAGCCCAGAACAGGGGGCTTGTACATTGAAAGAACTGAAGCCCAGAACAGGGGGCTTGTAAACTTAAGCCCAGAACAGCGGGCTTGTGTACATTGAAAGAACTTAAGCCCAGAACGGGGCTTGTACATTGAAATGATGGGCGGCCCAGTCGTATACGAGTACATCGCGGTCCTCGGCCTTGGGGTACTCGTCAAACATCTGTACGATGGTAGATAAGGGTCTTCCCCGGCATCGATGGTACAGGTAAAACAAGCAATATTGTCCGCACACGCTACTGGCCAGGCTTTGCAACGTTTGACTGTTCCAACACCACGTCTCTGTGCCTTGATCCATGAAGTCTGTTAAATCGGGATGGAGGGGTGGCAGGCCGTACGGGTCAAAGTATTCGCCCTGCTGTTCTGTCAAGTACACGGCCACCCAATGTTCACCGGGCCGATCCATCGGGTCCGTGTTGAGAACGTAAGCAGCAGGATACATACGGTCTAATGGGAACACATCTCGGGCGAACACCCCTTGAAAGACCATACGTGTCTCTGGGTCATTCTCCAGCACGGTGGTTATCTGGTCTGTATCCATGTTAGGTGGAGAAGTCACACAGGACGTTGCGCGCTTTGTCCACTTGACTGATGTTGTCAAACTCGGCGTAGCAGATCACATTGACGGTGGTCGCTAGGGCTCGTGCAAAGTGGATTTCCAACCGTAAATTGCCTTGCTTGGCCAGGGCCAGCTGATGGTCGTTCTCTGAGGTGGGGGTCAGGTCGAAACAGAACAACGTGTATCCGTTCCCGTAGTCCTCCCGACTGATGAAATTACCTTCGTCCTGGTTGATTTGACCGGTGGCTGTAAACAGGCTCGGATAGGCTCGAATGAAATTCCTGCGCCCAGAGTTCGGTGTTAAGGCCGTGGCTGGGACCTGTTGTCCATCCACAGGTAGGGCCACAAAATTGATGCCGAAATGTTTAAAGTCAAACGGATTCTCTGGGTAGGCTCCGCTGAAACTGGCATTTTCCAAACAGGCCAGGATCAATCGCTTGGGTAGTTCCCCCAGGAACAGGTTTTCTTTGTTGGCGCCCATATTTCCAGCAGGCACAGAGAATACTTTGGTTTGTACACGTCGGATAGGGTACTGGGCTGATTTTGTTTCCAAGGCTTTCATGTGTCCCAATTAAACGGCTGGATTCGGTTTCACTTTTCGGACATACAGGACTGCGTCTTGGATGACAATCTTATAGTCAGCTGCATGCCCCTCTACGTTAGTGGCCATCAAGCGAAGGTCGGAGGCGCCCGTATCAGTCGGATTTTGATGGGGATCTTGTTCAAGAGGTACCGGTCTTGCATGAACATGTCTGCGTGCAGTCGACCCATGAGATCCACCGAGGCAGTGTTCGCAGTGAAAACCTTCCGTTTGTTATATCCCACATTGTCCACCGTGTCCATGTGCTCGGGTGTGTCACGGTAGAATAAAGCGGCTGTCAGCTGAGATTTTTTAGCCTCTCGGCCATACGACAACAGTGTCTCGATGTAGGCTCGATAGGGGTACGTGTTGGTCGAGTCACTGATGAGTTTGTCGCTGGGAAAAATATCCACCTGTTGAAACATCGAGTGCAGCCAGAGATTCGTCGGGCCCACCGTTGCAGCTTGGATGATTCTGGTGCTATCCCCATTGACCACCTTGGCTTTCACATACAAGTATGTATGGGCTAAATCCACATAGGCCGTATCCGCATTACTGATGGTGAACTCGATGGGTCCTGTTTCGTTGATGCTGGAGAGCGAGAGATGCTCCACCCATAATCCTTGTTCGGCACTGGTCTGTGTGGGCGGCACGGTCCACAAATCAAATTCACTGTTGGTGGAGGGGCAGGACTCGGCGTGGATCAAGGACATGTTTTAAGAAAAGATATCCTGGGTCTTCGATGTGCGTCGTCGCTGGGTCGGTCGTCGACTGGTGCGTGGTCTCGGTGGGGCAGCTCTTTTATTCCCTACGGTGCGTTGTGCTTTGGCCACCAAGACGCCTCCCGCTTCTTTGGCCCGCCGTTTCAAGGATTCTTTGGGTGCCGTACCCCCAAGACATCACCGGCCACTTGCAGTCCACTGCGTACCGCTTGTTTGCCGATTGCTTTCACCCCACGCGTCACCAAGGGCAGGAACGTTTTGACGATGCTGCCGAGTATGTTCCCCAGTCCATGTCCTCGTTGCATGCGTGCACCGCTAAAGACCGGAAAGCCACCCCCGGCCTGTTGGGCATAATAGTCCATATAGCTGCGTGCATCGCACTCGTAAGGTACTTTCATTATGCAAAGTGGGGAGCACGTGCTTGTCGAAAATGAAGTGTCAGCACCACTTTCCCGCGTTCGAATGCCACCGGTCGTCCCGTGTCATCTCTTATATCCACCGTGATCGTGTTGATGTCGGTTTGTCGTACGGGCAGGTAGAGAATGTGGGTGAAATTGTGGGTGACTTGATCTCCTTACGTCTTTTTAATGGGGACCACCCGTAACAGAGGTGTGTTAATATCGCCCACGATGTGGTTGTCGACTACGTCCGAGTAGACGTAGAGTCCGTACATACCCGACTTCATATCCATCAGGATCTCGCCTTGATGGGCGGTGGGACCAGCGAACGTCTGTAGATCGAAACCCAGCATTTGCTGTAGGATAGGACTCAGTACGACACTCGCGTTGGCGGTGACGATAAGCTGTCGTTGTGTGCGTTGTAATCGAAGTCCACGTGATTCTTGAAGGGAAAGGATTTGATGGGTTTTGAAGTATTCGTGACCTCCCGTAGAGCCTTATAATGCAACAGTCTTGACAGCCCACCCATGACCTCCTTGGGGGTATCGTATTGGCCTTCGGGGAGGGTGAGTCGAGTGTTTTTGCCTTCGTAGGTCACGTCGTACCACACTTCATTGGCTCGCACGTTGTACCACGAGTAAGGGTATTGGATATCCACGAGGCCACATTCCCAGCGTCCAGGTAAATGCAACGGTTGCGGTAACTAGGTGACGTACTTGGCCACGGTGTTGTCAGGAAACACATCCAGCGAACTGTTACTGGGTAGGGTGAGGTAAAACATGGCGACTGAGCTGTCCTGCTGCTGCTGTTGGTTTTAATAGGTGTTCCAGGCCTTGGGCGGTTGTGTCCGGCGTCGTGTTCGTCGCGTTGACTTGCTACGTGTCACGGCTCTGGAGATGTGGGGTGTCCTGATCGAGGGTGGTTTTTTAAAGGTCTGAAAAGAAGGTGCCCGTTGTGGTGGTGGAGTTTTGGGGGGTGACTCCGGTTCCCAGTCGGCTTCCCAAGAAGGTAGTGGGCCACTCGGCGATTGCTGGGTTCGCTGCATAAAGGCCCAGCGGTGGGGGTTCCCCACCAATTCCTGTGGTACATGCATGTCTTTCAAGCCTTGAGCGAAGGCCTCCCATCCTCGAGGATCCGTGTGCGACCTGCGTTGACGCATCAGGTCATTCACTAAATCCGTCATGTGGGTCCCCGGGACCACCTGATTCTGTACCAGGAGTTCGCCTTTATCATTCCAAGTCATGTTAGGATTCTGTTTCATCCGTTGTAATACCAGGCCAGCTTGTTTCTTGAACGATGCAGGTACACTCTTCAGCACTTCGTATTCCACCCACTGTGGGGCTGTGGGTGCTACCCCTGGTAATGGCGGCTGTTGGAGCGGTGCTGAGGTCGGCCGTATGTCACGTGGTGGTGCTGGTGGTGGTGGGGTAGAGAAGGTTTTGTATTGGTCCATGAACGTCATGTACCGTTGAAGCGTCTCATTGTACCGTTGTACTTTCTCACTGTCGCTTAACCCCGGTCTCTGTAAGATCTGTTGCATCTCTCCATCGAGGGTGTTTGTGGTCTTCACTGTAGGTGGAACAGGGTAGGCCGATTGGAGGTTTTGAAGGAACCGTGGTTCGACGAGGACCATTTTTTTCGTGTGGTTCATTGTCGGCCGAAGAGTCCACCCAATACCGGACCCAACACGGAAGCGGCCAACGGTGCTAAGATGGCCCCGAGAAAGCCGCCTTTCTGTAACACCTTTTTCTTTTGTGTTTGAGGGACCCGCTTCTGGACTAAGGTTCGGAGACCTGTCTTATGCTTGGCCAACTTGGTCTTCTGAGCCGGAGTCAGTGGTACGTTGCCTTTTAACAGGTTGTACCCGATCTCGCACAGACAGCGTACAAGGTCAGGGTCCGCACCGCGTACAATGGTTCGGACCAACTCGGGTGGGGCCGTCTTCAATACACGGAGCGTGGGAGCGTGCTTCCGTACTCGCGCAGACATCATGTACAACTAATGCCAGAACCCACAACTCTGCCCTTTTTTATCCACCTCAGAGAACAGAGACAAAGTCAACCATGCTGTGGTATTCATTTTTTGTATTATCCCCATCATCAAACATACACTCCAGCTGGGGGAGCCACTGTGGGTGTGTTTACATTATTTTTGCATGTACACGTGGTGGGTCTCTTCGGGAAGATGCCGGTCCGTAGTCGAAGGTGGTCGGGGGTGGCTTGCTTGAAGTCGAAGAGCATATACCCGTGCTGAGGGATTGTGGCATCTTTAAAGGCTTCCAACGCAAACGGTGTGCGGCCGGGATACTTCTGTCTCGCCAGGTGCAGCAGTTGAGTGGTATCTCGGGTTTTTGAAGACCACCAGGTAGTGGGCATTTAAGCTGATGTTCCTATGTTCTTTGTTTTTACTGAACAGATTCTGCACAATGTAGATGATACTGAGCCGTCGATGGTGGCTGCCTTTGGTAAAGAGTTGGGTGACCCGCGCATCCGTCTCCGCCATGAGATCATCCAGAACCACCAAGGTGTCGGGTTCCAAATCGGCCAGGTTGGGTAGGCCTTCCACGAACGTGATGTGGGGCATTGCTGCATACGCTTCCTGCCATTCTCCGTAACATCACACGACTCGGGCAATGGGTGGGGTGATCATGCTGTCGGCGTGTTGAAGGAGCTTCCGGACGAAGTGCGTTTTGCCGGAACCCGTCGGTCCTGCGATGACGCAAGTGAAGGGATGCTGCCACCGAGGGTCCATGGTTCGAGCTGTATGCGCTGTCGTGGTAACCCGCTCTTGTAAATTTGGTACGAGTGAACTGGAGTGGTGGTGGTGGGTACAACGTCGGTCGTCGTTGTCTGTTCACTGCGAGTGATGATGGTGGTGGGTACAACGTCGGTCGTCGTTGTCTGTTCACTGTGAGGGATGAAATCCGGTGGGTCTTCAGACGTAGTGGGTGTTCTTGGTGTAGGTGTGGAGCTTGGTGTGGAGCTCGACGTGGCTTGTACACGGGGTGTGGTGGTGACTGGGCTCGATACGGGGTTGACTGGTGCTATCTGTAGACCGGATTCACTGGTGGCTGGTGTTCTCAGTTGGTTAAGTAACGTGCTGACATAGGCTACGTCGTAAAACACACCTCCGTACAACACACTCAGCAGGGTTAGCAGTATTACCACAAATCCCACTTGAGCTTTGCGCGTTTTGGGAGACGCTGTGTTCAGAGGCAGCTGCTGTTTGTCCATAGCACCGTGGTCGAACGTGGAATGAAGGATGACGGTAGTGGTGTCTGGCTTTATAGTCGTTTCATCTGGTTGGCAGCCACCCAGGAATTGAAGGAACTGGGCCAGCCTTGCCATTTGACGAAATGAAACAGTTTGCCACGTCGACGTTCCGTTTTCAAAATCTGCTCCACCGTGTAGTAGTCTTGCTGTGTTTTTACGACAGGCTGTAATTCCGTCTCGTAAAACGTCCCTAGCAACGGTTCCCCTTGAAGATCTTCCAGTTCATAGACTCGCTCCTGTTGGGGTAGGCGCCGTTTAATCAGGAAGTGCTCATCGCTCCAGTTGGGCAAGTCAATTTTCTCAAATTGATCTTTGACTTTACTGATCCGTACAGGGTCCCCAACCTTGAACACCGCCTTCGGTGCTCTTTGCGATTGCCTGGGGTACAAGACACGCCGAACTTGGGCTTCATTGCGTTGGGTCACGGTAATGGGGGCTCTCTATACTCCGATGATAGGCTCGATTGTAACCACTCACAAGTTTCGGGAGAGCATCGATGTACCGTCTTTTATTCTTATAGGTGAAATATTTATACATGCGGCCTTTGAATGTCCTGTTGAACCTTTCCACCACGGAAGCCTTGGTCTCGTTGTACGTATGGAAGAAAAACACCTTCTGGGCTTTCAGAAACTGTTGGAACGGTCTGTTGAGGAATTCCGTGCCTTCGTCGGTTTGCAAATACAAAGGTTTGCGCCCGGTCTTGAAGATGTCTTTGAACGCCGCTATGAGATTTGCCCCCGTTTTCGTCCGGATGGGTACCACCCACGCATACTTGGATAGGATATCGATGCACGTCAAGATATACCGATTCTCATCGTTGTGTTTGGCAAAGGCGCTCATATCCACCAAATCCGCTTGCCACTGGGCATCTATTCCTCCCACGATGACCCGGTTCCGTAGAAAATGGCGACGGACAGATCGATGTAAGGTATAGGTGTCTTGTCTTCTTAACCAATCTCGGACTTGGGCACGTTGTACCCCCTGGGGTTTGGCCGCTCGATAGAGAGCCGACAATGCACTATAGGCCGCCGGACTGTCGGGACTGTAGTATAAGTTATCCAACACCTTCTCCCAGCGCTTCATGGTGACAAATGATGATGGACCCTGGCTCTATCGTTTATTTATAAGGGGTATATCTTGGGCCGGAGTTTCTTTCTGATTTTCTTCGTTGGCTTCCACAGTGTCCATGGTAAATGACCAGTCCAACTCGTCTGATGACCGCTTGATAAGCACTTGATCCCCATCTACCACGGCATCTTCCAATGCAGGCCATAGATCAGGGTGAAGAGTAAAATGCACTGTACCCCCATCTAGCCGAGCCAATTGAGCAAAGAAAGGGCCGCGTCGGATGTACACATCGTGACACAAGTGGATGAGGTCGCCTTCCAGTTCACCAGACAACACCCGTTTGAATTTGGTCCAGCCCTCTCGGGACAGACGAATGTGGGCCGTGCACGGTTGTGTAGGGTCCGCATCACAGATGTCTCCCACCTCCTCCATGATATCGACCTTATCCGCATACACGTGCAGGAAAACCTCGGGGGTCAAGCTGAGATACGCCAGTATTATATGCTCCATCATGGTCAGTACGTGAATGGTACCAGATTTGACTGTCTCTCGTATTTATAGGGAGAACCCCGTGAGATCAAAGGATCGGGTGGTCATGTCACTGGGATGACTGAGTCTAGCCGGGTAATCAATGGCATCGTCGTCTGGTTCATGGCTAGACATTTGTTCATTGGGTTCTGCCGCCGCTTCTCTCAGGGCACGAGCCCACTCCAACTCGTCTGATGACCACTCGTCCGGTGTAAACAGCTGGTCCACGATAGGCACCACTTTCTCGAAGGCTGTCCACAGATCGGGGTCTAGGGTGAAGCCTCGCGTAGGGTCTTGGTAGCGGCCCAGGCGTGGGAAGAAGGGTCCACGGTGTACGTAGATGGCATTGTCTATGTGGATGAGGTGTCCGTCGAGCTCGCCGCTCAACACCCGTTTAAATTTGGTCCAGCCGTCACGGTGTAGCGTAACCGTATTCGATACGGTCTCAGCGCGCGACCAGCAAACATCTCCACGGTCTTCCACGAGGGTGACTTTATCTTCATAGACGTGTAACCCCACCCGGGGTGTAAGGGGAAGGATGGCTCGTAGAACTGGCGACATGGTTGACCAAATGACGATCGGTGAATGACGCACACTGTGTCTGACCCTCGTATTTATAGTCAGGTCCCACTGTCAATGCCACAGCGCCAGGGTCAATAGGGCACAGACCATGACTAGGCCAACCAGCCGTCGCTGATTCCGGCGTGAGCGCTCGTGGTCCATAGCCCGAGCATCAAGGATGGCTGTCATAGTCCAGTAGTGGTGAGTGATGGCACACCTCTCCATCGAGTGCACTCTGTCGAGGACCGCTTCTATAAACTCGTTCAGGATCTGGCGTCGCCCCTCGTTGTCGTCGCCATCTGCAAACATGGACCGGACCACTGGTCGGTAACCCGTGAGTGAATTAACCACGGTGGCATGCTGTAAAATGCGAGTCGCATAGGGCTGGATCTCCGTCATGGCTCTGCAACCGTAGAAATGAAGGTGTAGGATCCAGAGAGATATAGACGATGTCACACATGCGCGCCTAGACGTCGGGTGTAGTCCGTGATACGTGCTATTCTGATGGGTTAGTCCAAAAAAGAGAGCAACAACAACAACACAGATTACAGATCAATCCTTTTATTATGCGTGAACATCATAGGAATGCATGTACTGACCTGTCTGTGGGGGTTTTCCACAATGTCGTTCACCTTCGTGTCTTTTCGGGTACGTCCGTGGCTTTTCGGTAAAGTCCGTGTCTTTTCGGTAAAGTCCGTGTCTTTTCGGTAAAGTCCGTGTCTTTTCGGTAACGTCCGTATCTTTTCGGGTATATATGAGGGTCTTGAGGGGGGCGACTATGTGACGTGTTGTATGTATTTTTCTCGGCGACGTCCGTGTCTATCATCCGGGCACATCACGTCTGCGCCTGCATTGGGGTATGTATGAGGGTCTTCATGCGCGCGCGCACTGTGGATTCACCCACGCACTTCCGGTGATGACGCGCCCGCGCGCGCTGCGGCATCAGATCACCCCCGCGCGCGCGCGCTGCGGCCGGGGCGGGCCGGGCCGGGCCGGGAAAGTTGGAGGCAGTGTTTGAGCATTCTGAAAAACCGGAAGTGACGTCACACACTTGCGCAGACCCACCAAACCACGTGAATGTTAGTCCAGGTGGATGCTCCCCCACATATGATTCACATTGATACCTCACTCGACACAATAGGCCCATTAGGGGCCCACATAGACCACAAAAACGTCTATTTCCATACCCTTTGGCTACCGCGCATGCGCAGAATGACCCTATTTCTACCCCACATCCACGCCATCAGATGCTTCATTACATAGGCTTCACATTGATACCTCACACGACCCATTCGAACCGTGAATAGCCCATCTCTAACCCAAACACACCCACACACACCCCCAAAAATGCCTGCTTTCTATATTACGGCCAGGCTGCGCATACGCAGAATGACCCTATTTCTACCCCACATCCACGCCGTCAGATGCCCCCTCACATAGGCTTCACATTAATACCTCACACGACCCATTCGAACCGTGAATAGACCATCTCTAACCCAAACACACCCACACACACCCCCAAAAATGCCTGCTTTCTATACTACGGCCAGGCTGCGCATGCGCATAATATTGACAACGTACGAACCATTAGTGTAGTCAAGTGCTCCTGCATGAGAGCTTCACATTGATACCTCACTCGACCCCATCGGACCATTAGTGGCCCACCTAAATCCCAAACGTCCGCACCGTATGGACCTATACACCCATAGCCATGCAGTATAGGCCTATGGGCCTACCCAGGTCCCGTATATCCCCCATAACCCGTATATGGGTCTATATGGGGCTATATACAGACCTCAAACTTTTTTCAAAAATTTCACCGTTTCGTGCCGGGACACTTCCTATCATGTTTGTCTTGACGAGACTAAGAAAACAAATCCAAACAACCATACCGCAAATGTCTAGAAGTAGGTTTCCCAGTGGGGCAAACATTGGTCCTATACCCCTAGTATGGGACTATATGGGTCTCCCTGAACTTTTTCCAAAAATTTCAACGATTCGCCCCGCGACACTTCCTATCATGTTTGTCTTGACGAGACTAAGAAAACGAGACCCCACAATCTATACCGCAAATGTCGAGAAGTAGGTTTCCCAGGATGGTCCTATACCCCCCGTAATTTAGGATAAAGTCCGTGTTCTGTATTTTTTCAGGAAAAAGTTTACATACACCCACCCTGGAACTAGGGGGAGATAACTCTATTGATAGGCAAGCCCCGTTAAGCCCGGCGACCTATATACCCCCCATACCCCATATAGGCATTTTCCCGGATTTTTCGATAAAGTCCGTGTTCCGGGTTTTTTTCAGGAAAAATTTTACATGCACCCACCCATGACTGGATGCCCCTTCACATAGGCTTCACTTTGATACCTCATACAACTCCATCGGCCCATTAGGGCTCCCCTAGATCCCAAAACGTCTATTTCCATACCCTTTTCCCACAATTCCCTGTCTGCGCATGCGCAGAATGGTGACAACGCCCGAGCCGCTAGTCCAGTCAGATGCCCCTTCATGAATGGTTCACATTGATACCTCATATGATCCCATTGGACCATTAGTGGCTCCCCTAGCTCCAAAACGTCTATTTTCATACCCTTTGGCCACCGCACATGCGCAGAATGCCGATATTTCAATCCCCAATCGGTCCACTAGGGACCCACCTAGGTCACAAAACGTCTATTTAGGTATTCCCCGTATACATTAACATTGAAAGTCAACCCATGGAACTACTTTCTGTCCGCGGAGGCAGACCGCATCACCACCAGACCGCATCGCCGCGGAAGAATTCGAGGTCAAAGGTTGCCGGGACTATAGCCTAGATAGGTCAGTACATGCCTTGATCACATGATCGTCACGTGATCAGACAAGTCTGGACATGTCCAAAGGTCACGCCCCATTCACCCAAACCGGAAGTGACGTCATTTTTACATCCGGGTGAAAGTAGCGTGGATCGGTGTTCTACCTACTACTCAGGTGTCTGTCTATAATATATTTTAAAATTCCTACTGAAATGTGCAGAAAAAAAAACAAATATAACCAAAAGCCAGCCGTAAATTGGGTATATAAAAAGCTCGGGATGTTTTTTACAGAAACGATGAAATTAATTTGTTGTTTCGCAAACGTAATAGCGAGAGTGATTCCTGATGGATGAACGCCATTCCTCCTTATTATATGACAACGATTTAGAACGAAATGGCGAAATTCTGCACTATTACACACGGTATCAACTTTACGCGATATTCTTCGGTATTAATATTATTTCAGTCAATTGTGCCGATTTCCCATCGAATCGAGCCTTTTTTTTCTAAAGCAGAAAATTTGGCACAAAGGTAAAGGAATGCATCAGAAACATTTTGGATATGGAGCCATAGCGAAATAGCCCGTGGGAAGCTTCGGCGGCCATTTTCCGATTTTCATTTTGGGCCAGTTGAGCATTACACTCCGAGAAAACACGGCTCCATGGGTCGTACGGCTCCATCCGCAATAAAACAACCCTTCCCCACTTTCTGTCCACTGTTTTTATAGAGTTCGGCAAATAGTTTGATTGCCGTGAAGAGCTGATCCGTCTGCAATCAGGCTTGAAACATCAACGGCCGGTTGAATTTCTCCTCCATTATATTCGTACGTGTCAAGTGATCGGCAACGTATCATGTGGATCACGTGACCCGTACGAAGATAATTGCTGTAAATTCAAACGACCGTTGATGTTTGAAAATTGATTGCAGAACGATGAGCTCTTCACGGCAATCGAACTATCTGCCGAACTCGATAAAAGCAGTGGACAGAGAGTGGGGAGTGGTTGTTTTATTCCCGGATGGAGCCGTACGACCCATGGAGTCGTGTTTTCCCGGAGTGTACATGTAAGTTCAGAAAGAGGATTTTTGGCGTAGTAGGTACGGACGAAGCCATGTAAAACTAGGCTATCTTGGAGTATCTTGGAGTATCTTGGCTACATGTACATGGTCTTGTAGTATTATTAACGATTCTTGATAGGGAAGTAATCAATCACGGTGAATGTAACTCACACTTTATCATGTACATGTACCAACTGACTCAATAAAGCAGTATTAATTATGCAGGGCGAATTTTATTTAACTGCCGTCATCTGAACTACTGAACGAGACACCCGAATATTAACATGACAAACACAATTCTGAACATAACAATGGGCATGACACTTCTTCAAACACTGTTTAAGAACTCCGGGCCAGTAAATGCATTCACCCGTTTTAGTAAATAAGGATTATATGACGCAGACTGTATCTAACAGACTGTACCGTATCAATCAAATATTATAATGAAATATTTCACACACAATTTTAATACAACAGCATTAGGGCTGATATTTCCTTAAACGTGTTAAACACTTCATCTTGAAGGACGTTTAATGATTCCGGGGAGGTGAATGAATTTCAGGCGGTGAATGTAAATCACAACTTTATATAAGTAAACATGAAAGGTTGTCTGACACAGGACAAACTATATCCAATAGACTGTGTGTGCACTAGCGTACGTAAAATGTCTAGTGTCAAAAATCAAATATGAATACGCATTTTTTAAGGCAACAGCAATGGGGATGGTTGGATGTTGAAGGTTGTTTAAGAATTCGTGGGAGGTGTTTTAAATTAAACACAGTGAATGTAATTCACAACTTAATATATATATGTAAACATGGCGCAGGATAAACTGTTTTTACTCTATCGTAAGTGAACTAACGCGCAAACATCAGATGTAAGAAATCAAATATATGCACATTTGTTTATGCAACAGCAAATGGACTGGATCTTCACTTCATCTTGAAGGACGTTAAATAAATCTGGGAATCGAATAACTTTTAAGACAGTGAATGCAATTCACAGCTTAATATATATAAACTTTAAAGGTTGCATGGTGCAGAACAAACTGTATTTAACATACAGCATGAAAACCACCATGCAAACATCAAATATCATAAATCAAATATAAACACATTTTTTAATCCAACAGCAATGGGACTGGCAACTTTTTGAAGGGTGTTCAATAATTTCAATGAGGTAAGTTACTTCAACACGGTGAATGTAATTTACAACTATATATAGGTACATGAAAGGGTGCATGACGCAGACAAAATTGTATTTACAATGTAACTGGCGCCACGTGAAAGTCTACTGCCCTCAATACAATCAAATATAAACAGAACATTTTAAATGCAGTTAAACTGGCACTTTCCTGAAGGGCAGTACGTTCAATATGGCGCTCTCAATATTTCTTATTTACAGTAAATTAAACAGTACATAACGCGGGACAAACGGCATTTAGCTGACGTCATCTGAACTACCGTATATCCAATACAATCAAATATGAAAAATCTGAATGCAACAAAAAAAAAAGCCGGAACATCATGAAACGTCTCATCCTGAGTGATGTTAAACATATCTCAGAAAGTAAATTCAACGCGGTGTGTAACTCACAACTTAGTTTACGTATTACATGCAAAATTATATACGGCAGGACAAAATGTTGAACTGTACTACGTATGCGAGAAGATATCCGGACATTAGAGCAGGCGATATTTCGACAGGTGCCAATTTGGTCCGACATTTTTATAAACAATAAAATATAATAACTTTTGCCAACTTTTCCATGCAGAAAGGCAAGAATTTTGAAGGAATATTATGAAAATGTCACTTTTCTGATATCCCACATGGTCGCCATTCTGAATTTACCCATGATCCTCTGGTCGTGGGGTGGGGGTCATGCAAATAGACTGAAAATGATCTCAGTATGATAATTTATATGGCATTTTGTGCACAACTTTTTTTGTATTTGTGTATTTGTGTATTTTCTTCGCAAAAACTGGCTGATAAATAGGTAAATAGTAATCTGTTATGCAAAAAATAGCTTTTGCCTAATTCTCCATGATAAAAAGTGGGAATTTGAAGAAATGTTATAAAAATGTAACTTTTCTGGTACCCCACATCGGCGCTATTTTGAATTTACCCACGTTCCAAGGGTGATTCTACAATTTTACTGACATGCTGACATCTGGTTATGTTATTATCTTGCCTGGGTAACCCTGTGTGCGGTCAAATGCTGCTTTTGTATACACGCAATGTCACAAACTTGGGTTTTCAAGTGCGTGGTCAACGGTTGCCTTTGTCTCCACTCAAATTAACACATCAATCACTTGTACGGTTTCTGATCGGTGTGAGTTTTCATGTGTGTGGTCAATTGCTGCCTTTGCCTACACTTAAAGTCACACACCAAGCACTTGTATGGTTTATCTCCGGTGTGGGTTGTCATGTGCGCGGTCAATTGTGGTCTCCGTCTAAACTCAAAGTTACAGAACAAGCATTTGTAAGGTGTCTCTCTGGTATGGGTTGTCATATGCGAGGTCAGTTGCTGCCTTCGTTGGCACCAAAAGTCACAGACCAAGCACTTGTATGGTTTTTCTCCGGTGTGGGTTTTCATGTGCGCTCTCATTTGCTGCCTTCGTTGATACCAACAGTCGCAGATCAAGCACTTGTAGGGTTTCGTTTCGGTGTGGGTTATCATGTGCGTGGTCAATTTTTGCTTTTGTCTGCAACCAAAGTTACAAACCAAGCACTTGTAGGTGTTTTCTCCGGTATGGGTTGTCATGTGCGCTGTCATTTGCTGGCTTTGTTTACATCGAAAGTCGCAGACCAAGCACTTGCACGGTTTCTCTTTGGTATGGGTTGTCATGTGCGCGGTCAACTGCTGGCTTTGTCTACAACAAACGTCACAGACCAAGCATTTGTAGGGTTTCTCTCCAGTGTGAATTCGTCCATGAACGACCAAATTCTGCTTTACAGCACACCTGTAGTCACACAATGAACACTTGTATGGTTTATCTCCATTATGAGTTCGCATGTGCACACTCAAGTGCTGATTTCCTTTACACCTGTAGTCACACAGTGCACACTTGTATGGTTTACTTTCAGCGTGAATTTTCTTATGCACAGTCAAATTCTGCTGCACTGCACACCTGTAGTCACACAGTGGGCACTTATATGGTTTCTCTCCAGTATGAGTGCGCATGTGCCCGATCAGCGAACCCTTGTTTGCAAAATTGCCATCACACACTTGACACTTGAATGGCTTTTCTCCCGTGTGTCTTCTCATGTGTTTGGTCAGGGATCCTTTTTCTACACCCCTATATTTGCACAACGAGCATTTGTAAGGTTTCTCTCCAGTGTGAGTACGCACATGTATCGCTAATTTTGGTCGAGATATGAATTTGTGCTCGCATATTGAGCACTCATACGGTTTTTCCCCGGTATGTGTTTTCAGGTGCATGGTCATATGAGACCGCTGTCGGCCTCTGTACTGACACCATGGACATTTGAATGGTTTTTCGTCAGTGTGGGTTCTAATATGTGTAGTCAGCTGAATTTGCTGTCGGCATCTGTATTGGCACATGGGACATTCGAAAGGTTTTTCGCCAGTGTGGGTTCGCAAGTGTACAGTCAAATGCGCCTGGCGTCGGAATCTATGCTGGCACACGTAACATTTGTATTGTCTCTCTCCAGAGTGACTTGTCATGTGTCTGGTCAGCTGATATTTTTCGTTGCACCTGTATTGACAGACGGAACACTGGAAGGCTTCCATCCCAGTGTGTGATCTCATGTGTAATGGCATGTATTCCTGTCTCGCACACCTATACGGACACTGTGAATATTCGAAAGGTCCAGGTTTGAGTTTTGATGTGTATTGTTTTCTCTTTTTTCGTACACCGAGCAGCTTAATGTCTTCTTGGCAGCAGGAATCTCACGACAATCTTCACGGGGTGGACTATAGTAGACCTTGTCAGCAAGGTAAAGGTAGGTTCTGGCTGATCCGAACACCAGTGAATCTAAATGACATGTCTGTGCCTCGACGTTGCTTCGTGTTAGTCGGTGTCTTCAAGTCCAGGGCAAATCCGGTATTAACTGTCAAGTATAAACGACCTTTTTATTGCACTGAATCGTTTACTTATAACATTTACAAATTGAATTTTAAATAATGATCATTCAGAGCCCCCAAACTTTTCAACTCGCATATTAAACATTAGGGGTCGATTTTCGGGCGAAGTAACTTGCCGAAACATACAGCGCAGCCGTTAATCTGGTTAACGATGGGCTCCAGCATTCATCGTCCAAAGTTAGAAGGCTCAGGGAACCATTGAGATATTGAGCCAGGTCGTTCAATTTTATGAAACTGTTGAAGGGGTGTTCCCCGCCTACCAACACTCAAATCGATATAGAGCTAAATGTCCCTAGTTAAAATCCTTCCTTCAACCACCCTTATGTTAACATGTCTTGTCTCAATGAATCCCATCCCTCGACTAACGGTCAGTCCGTGCTGTTCCATTTGAACCACTCTGAACTTCTAGCTTCGGGCAAAGTCGGTTCGGGGCGGTTCTGATCGGAACTAGCCGAAGATCATTCAATCTCCTGGCATACGGCTCGTTTCGGCATGCCATGGATTAACAGTTACCGCTACAACAAAACAAATTAAGCCATAGTAATAATTCAAAATCATAGCACGGCATCTTTACTAAGTAATACAAAATTTGAATAAATCTATCTAAAAAACGGCTATCGGGCGTTCTGTCTGAAGTCAGTATGCGATTGAATGGGTCATTTATCTGATTTTAAAAATAAAAAAATGGAACCTATACTGCATTTTTGTATGGAACGTCATTTGGTTGTATCTAAAATCAGGGCACGACACCTTCAACATTGTATATAGAAGAAAAATGTAAATCTATGATAATATCTCTGAGTCATCCATGTGGTAACATCGACTATAGGGCAAGTAATTGAATGAATTGTAGGATACCTAGCTCAAATTGCTGGGTCATACCTTCTCCCAGATGCTTGGATAGTACACCATAGACTCTAATGTTTGGATATATAGCCACTTCTACCTTTTTCCGGATGCGAACTTTAAAAACTCAACACTGGACCTGACATCAACAAATCTTCGTACATCATATGTATTGCAAATAGCGAAAATTAAGCTATTTGTTAATTGAGTCATTGTACCACTGTGGTGCCCTACACCCCTATGCGACAGGTGGGTGAAATTAGACTTCAGTTTACAATTAATTGCATAAGCTGGGAAATTAGTGTTACAGGATATTTGCTTCATGCATTACTTCTGCGTAGGCCTGCGTTCACAAATTATGATAAAAACGATACAATTTAATAACATTATGGTAATATTTAATGAATTTATGGTAATTTTATAGACGATATTCTGGCTTGTTTGCCTTTTCGAAGAACAGATGTCCTGTTATTATCTGTTAATTTGGGATATTTCACATGAGAAAATGTGACAAAGCCCAGAAAAATAATGTTTGGATGGATCATGTGACTACTATCTGCACGTGAATAATATCTGTTCCAGAAAATATATCCGGAAGAGCTTCACTGATTTATCTGGAAATAAAGATATTTTTAATCTGAAAAACAATGTCGTGTCGAATCTCGTCATTAAGAAAATTCTTTTGGTGATGGGGAAATTTATGGTTGGCCATCCCTGCCAGAATTCGTCAATTAGAGGCTGCCCCTAAATAATATATACCATGGTATAAAATGCCAAGCCTGCCATAATTCGTATTTAGAGGCTGCCTCTAATTATTTTGTACCATGGTATAAAATGCCGAGCCTGCCATAATCCCTATTTAGAGGATGCCTGTAAATCGCCAAGCCTGCCACAATTCGTATTTAGAGGCTGCCTCTAATTATTTTGTACCATGGTATAAAATGCCGAGCCTGCCATAATTCGTATTTAGAGGCTGCCTCTAATTATTTTGTACCATGGTATAAAATCGCCAAGCCTGCCATAATTCCTATTTAGAGGATGCCTCTAATTCATTTTAGCCGTAAGTCGTAAATTTTCGCCTTCTTATTACTTAAACCAATGATATGCGCTTTCACAAATTTGGTTCGATATCTCTACGCTTGTTACAAGTTTACTCATTGGTCAAATTTAATATTCTTGATATGACATCGAGTTGTTTATGACTTACGGCTAAAATGAATTAGAGGCATCCTCTAAATAGGAATTATGGCAGGCTTGGCGATTTTATACCATGGTACAAAATAATTAGAGGCAGCCTCTAAATACGAATTATGGCAGGCTCGGCATTTTATACCATGGTATATATTATTTACAGGCAGCCTCTAAATACGAATTGTGGCAGGCTTGGCGATTTACAGGCATCCTCTAAATAGGAATTATGGCAGGCTCGGCATTTTATACCATGGTACAAAATAATTAGAGGCAGCCTCTAAATACGAATTATGGCAGGCTTGGCATTTTATACCATGGTATATATTATTTAGAGGCAGCCTCTAAATGACGAATTCTGGCAGGGATGGCCAACCATAGAAATTGCCATGTTAGTTCGTTCGACCAGTTAGCATAGCGGCCGCAAAAGCGTGAGTTTGAAATTCGTTCCTCCTGTACAAAAAAGTATCCACCAGAATGAACTGAAATTTATTACGAGATTACACACTGGTAGTGTATTGTCTTATTCTGTGCTACATGTATGTGAATAATGATAGAGGGGAACTTTGTGATTTGAAGCTGGTGACATCGTCGACAAGGACATCGATGGTTGCAAGCGCTTGGATTACCATCAAGCATTTCAAATAATCTCTCGCATAATATTTTTCAATTTTTTGACTATTTTTTTTTTAGAATTTGGTGAAATTTAGTTTCCTTACCGGTGCCGTAAATACATGTACTTTATCCGGCGTGAACAGCGCGCCACTACAGGGGAGCACTTATTGTTTTTTACCTCCGTCGATCAGACGGAGGTCTAGGAATGCAACGTGAAATCTCCCGTCAAATAATTGTCATATGGGGAACCCACAACTCATGTGATTTCCAATAGGGTTTGTCATGGTTCCCGACGAAATGTTGAAGCAATGTTTTGGACACAACTGAAATAATGGGGAACCCTCATTGCAATGCATTTCAATGGACCTTACTTCTGTAGTCGGGTTCCACCTCCCATCATGCTTCACGAGTTACGGGAGTCAGGTTGGGTTGGCGGTTTCCAGCGGAAAATTTAACATGGCGGCTCCGCAGCTTATAGAGATGGACGATGCGATTTTTTGTCGTTTTTCTTGTAAGTTTATTGCCGACATTTTATGTCATTTATACAACACAATGATTCCTAGTATACCACCGGTCATTTCTGTATATCGGAAAGTCTTTGTCGGCTGATGTCGGCTGCCGAAGCCAATCAACTAGTCCAAGTTGTTGTTGTTGCATATCAAATGCACGGGAGGTCATGCACGCACTAACAGGGAGACAACATCACAATCGACGATTCCCTGATTTTTCTGATACGGTACTGTTTTCTTTCAGTTGATGATACCCACCAGCCTGGTTTAAAAAAACCCAGTTATTCTCAATTTTGCTGATAAATTATAATTCCTTGGAGAGGGAGGGGGGGGGGCGGGCTATTTATTTTGGCATTAATTTCTTGTGCATTTATCAGATATAATTTACCAGCATTATTGTAATGAAGCATGAAATCACAGTTTATTATTTGTCAAACGAAACCACATGTGTCTCTGTCCCAATTCCCATTTCAAAGGTTCATCCCCCAGCAGCATACATGCCAATTAACATTTCAATACACCGAATTAAAAATTATTCTTGAACCTATCAAATTACCTTGCCTCAGGATACCATTCTCAGCTTTAAAGTCCATTTAAAAGGAACGAGTGAAAACAGTTGAATAATGGTTTGATTTTGCAGAAGCACCAAATTGATCTACCTGCTTGAGTCTGTAAACTTATTTAATAAAGCTGATAAATAATATACATATACTTGTTGTTTGACAACATTATAAACCTTTTCTTTTCATTTATCCTAACAGTTTAGTGACATCCACATTGCGTGCTGTGACACTTGTATGCCCCAAAACCTCCTTGGAGTATAATAAAGTTTCAAGTCCAGCTGGTATGTACATTCACCATCAGATATCTTTTGATGAAAAATAATTTGCTTGTTAAAACCTGATATTCGGAAAACTTACTCTGATTTGTAGTTGAATCAAAGGAGTGTCTACATCCCACATGTAGGCCTACATGTTGAGAATTTTGACTGATAGCATGGATAGAACCTTTCCCATTTTTTTAGCCCATACCACTGATCATTTATTTGCTATACGATCACATTTCATATGCTTTGTTCAGCCCCCATGATCTGAAACCAAACAGACACTATCATTAGATGAAAGAAGCAGATCCTGATATACATTTCAGGTTTTACAGATGCCAAATGACTTGAACAGAAGACAATTAGACAAAAAGAAAATCAATAAATATTTCAATAAACAATCCTGTTCTAGATTATAATATCCTGGATTCTTTTCATGGTCATGCCACTAACATGAACATCACTGAACTCCAATCCAACCAGTGGTCAAGATCCATCATTGTTCTTCAGGATTCATATTATTGATCACTCATAGATTGCATTAAGTTCTCATAGTACTCAGTTCTCATTTCATACTCTTGCTAATTCTTGTAACATGGTCAGGCCCCAGTTTTATTAAACTGTATGAAAGGTGGGAACTGGTATAATGGAATTCATCTTGTTGTGTATGACGAAAGAATGAAATATAATGAAGGCCATAAACATTTTCAATGAAGTGGGTTTTGATATTAAATATGTATACAATTGAATCCAACCTGCAGGCATGGATTCAGCACTGTTACACAATGGATGTACTGGATGAAATGGAAAAAACCAATACAGATTATCGATTGGTTCAGCTGTGTCAGAATGTGTGGAATGACATAGGTGGTGAAAATCAGAGCCAGTGATTGGCCACAACGCCCCCCCCCCCCCCAATGGATATCAGCTGATTCCTCAGGAGATAAACATTACACATGTAATAACCACCTGCAGAGTGATGTATGTGTCAATCGGTCAGACATTTCCAAGTATGCCCAGTTTTAACTTAAAACACCCATGCCGGACTCCATTCCTTCACTCAGAATAATTGGATCTAACTTTTACAAAACCTGCAGCTCCCAGTAGCTCCTGAATCTAGAACACATAAATAAAGGGACCTAGATTATCGGTGCTATGGTAAAAATATCATGTTGAATGGGATTGTGTGGATAATATCAGATCCATGGAAGTGGAAGTCCTGCAGCATGCCCCACAAATATCATCAAATGTCATAAAATTTTCTGGTCTGCACCAGTGTGGATCTACATGTATACTTTTTTTTTACAAAATTATCTCCCTTGACCAGGTGTGGACTTGAATGTCTCTAAAATAATTTAGCTTCTAGAAACAAAAACATCCTTTCCTGAGTAGAGGTAGAAACCGAACATATTTTTATTATTTTATTCAAATTTTAATTCCACTTCTGGTATATGTACATTTTTTTTGGTTATATCGTCCAGTGAACATAATCGAAACATCTCAAGACCGGCTTTTCTTGAAACTAATCTACTTAGATAAAGGACTGGACATCATTAATTTACCTCGAATCCTGAATGACCCAGAGGTACGCAACGCTGTACCAAACTATTTCAAGTTCACGGAACCTCCTTGCATTTCATATAATTATACTAAATCTATAGCCACCAAAATATTCAATTACTCCAATGCTGTCAAGGAGTTTGACTGGAACTTATACACGTCAGGAGGCTATAGTTATGATTGTGAATTGTCCAA
The DNA here is from genome assembly GCA_036873755.1 of Hanleya hanleyi. NCBI lineage: Eukaryota > Metazoa > Mollusca > Polyplacophora > Lepidopleurida > Hanleyidae > Hanleya > Hanleya hanleyi. Next base: position 42,018 of record JAVTVY010013068.1, read on the forward strand.
CTTTATCTATACACCATGCAAACATATTGTGACTGGTGACCTTGATGTGATGAGTGATAAGGATCTGAAATTACTCCTGATGAAAGGACCTAAATATAGAGAGCCAAGAAGAATAAACCTGAAGGCCGACCAGAAGATAGTCCTGTCTGCATTAGAACAGTACGTTATTGATTGGTCTAAGCGAGAAAAAGTTGACCCTACAGTACTCGCTGATTGGCTGGACCTCACCAAGAGCAAGGTCGTTGAAACAATCCGCCATATTGACAGAAGTACTCTTCCCCAAGCAAAACAAGTGCTGAGAAACCTCAATTCGCAAGAAGTTCTAGCAAATCTCCAGAGTAAATTCGTCATAGTCCCAGCAGACAAAGCTCCGAATAATATAATATTCATATGTAAATATTACTATTACCAGGTGCTGGTTAAAGAATTGAGTGTAGACATATCTTCATCAAATACGTCTACTTACTCCCAAACTGCATTTACTCTGGAAGATTTATTTAACAATCACAAAAAGTTTCTCAGGGAAAGAGGTATTTGTCTTCCAACCAATCATAACGACATACCACAAATATACTGGACTCCCAAAATGCATAAATCACCATACAAAGCTAGATTCATAGCTGGTTCTAGAAGCTGCACCACCAAGCTTCTTTCAACCCTATTGACGAGGGCCCTTCAGGAGGTAAAAGCATTTTGGGAAAGGTATTGCGCCACTATTTCTAAGAACTCGGGCGTAGAATGTATGTGGATATTGAAAAACTCAAAATGTCTTACGGAAGAACTTGATGCTAAAGGTCACATACCGTACCGACATGTATCCACATGGGATTTCTCGACTCTCTATACTACAATCCCTCATCAGGACTTATTGACCGTATAAGTTCATTAATAGTATCTGTGTTCAAGAAAACTGATCGTAGATATATTAATGTCGGAAGCCATAAAGCATTCTTTAGCTCGACTACATACAAGAGATATCATTCATGAGATGTTTCTTTGTTTATAGAGTTGCTTGAATTTCTCATTAAAAAATATCTATGTGAAATTTGGCAACACAATATATCAGCAGCATATACGTATTCCAATGGGTACTAATTGTGCACCCCTGTTGGCTGACCTGTATCTGTTCTCTTATGAATATGACTATATGCAGGCGCTTTCAAAAACCGATCCATTCAAAGCCCGTTCCTTCTCATTCACCAAACGCTATATAGACGATGTTCTAGCTGTGGATAATCGCTATATAAATGATGCAGTGAAGGATATATATCCACCTTCACTGGATTTGAAGGAAACTACAGATAGCCCTACAGGCAATTCTTATTTAGATCTCTATCTCTATAAAAAGGAAGCGGGCATTCTCTCTCGTCGACTTTATGACACAAGAGATGATTACAATTTCGACATCGTAAACTAACCCTTTTTGGATAGTAATATTCCAGTGGGACCTGCATATGGCGTATACATATCTCGCTTAGTAGCATTTGCTAGATCCTGTGTTAAATGTGATGATTTTAACCAACGTCACAGAACATTGTTGCAGAAACTTATAAAACAGGGCGATTCCACCAAGCGCCTCCACTCAAAGTTTCTCAAATTTGGCGATACATATCGCATGCTGATAGCAAAATACGAACGTAGCGTGCAAGATCTATGGCGCTACGTTTCGTAACTTGTGTTACTAATTCCGCTTAACCCGGGGCTAGGGGCCGTATGAACCCATGTACTTCAAGATCCTCATTGTACTCATATGAACAGTCACAATCAAAGCGTGACTGAGATACATCATTCTTTGGATGACGACTTTACAACGAATATTATGGATTAAGAATACTGATCAGCGATACGGATTTGATATTTTTGGAACATCATGATGTCTTGCCGGCATCATTGAAAACTGTTGACCGCTTCTCTCTTGCAGGAAACAAGCTTATGTATACTATGATTGTCTTTTTGAATTTGGTGCTAATACTGTTATATGGAATATGAAGTAGGTCTTTGGATCATGGACGCGGATATTCTATAATGGACGACGGCTGGATTATGGATGACGGACTAGACGCTTGTAATGTATAAAATACATACAGAATGAACTGCATACAGAATAACACAAAGAACAGGTATATGTATCTCATTAGATTCTTAACTAAAGATCAATACCTGGGTGATATTACAACAATACCATGGTTTTATATATTGTTATGATTGGCTTCATTTATTTTCACAATAAGCAACATAATCGAGATTAGCAAGTGAAGTTTTCAACATAATATAATAAGCATCATTGGTCTCCTTTAGTTTAGTGTAGACATATACACCCTTCAATATCTATTACCATGATTCATTCATAATATTGTCTAATATATTTATGTCGACAAGGAATAAACATAATTTTTTGATAATATTATTAACTGTATGTTGTTTATGATTAACATGAACTTTTTATTTGCTGGAATCCAGCCATTTGTTACATATGGACAATATTCTCATCAGCCATCGCCATTCAATATGAATGGATACATGTACAAGTTCATGGTCATTGATACAGTATGGTGAAGGTGACCTGTAACACTAGTATACAAAATTATACCGAGCGCATTGAATCCTCGTCACATGATGCTGAGGCAGATCAGCACGGAGTGTCGGTAAAATGAGGTGTGTTTTGTAGAGGATTCTCTCAATGATGATGCTATACTGTACACATACAGAATATGAAGTGTTGATGTGTCGGGCCTATAGCACAAAATCACAAGCAAATTGGTACAACTAGGCACACAGGGTCTCATTTCTGCCGCTAACGTGTTGATTTGGGTGGGGGCGTCCTCTCAGAGGGAGGTGGGATTGGGAAGGGGCCTAATGTCTCAAGCAGTATTCAAGGTTTTCCGTCAATATACTCTATTCCATACCCCAATATTTCAAGCACGTGAAATCAGACAAAAATGATATGCGGGGAATGTGACTTCCACATCCCTGGCTGGACATGCTGGTGGGGAACCCTCAATCCCAGGTTAATTACCATTGGTGGAGTTAACGTCCAACAAATGCAAAATTGAGCTTGGCATCCGGCCCTATGTTATTCAGTGAAGTATTGCCCTACGGACCCTGTTGCCTCGACGAAGGTCTTTGCGGTCATCCAGCGCTTGTTTTCTTTTCTTTTTTTCATTCACAATGCGGTCGACTGACATTATACAACGTTATACAGATATTATGGTGGATTTTTTTTTCTCGGCGGGTAAATCGGTTGCCTGAAATAACATGGTTAAGGAATAAAACTTTTTAATGGTGCAAGGATATTTATAATAGTCCCCACTTATATGTATATATGTAGGGGAGATTGGGGTACAGTGGGACATGGTGTAGAGGGGGACAAGCTGTCTAGCTCCTATGTCAAGGACAGGAAGCACATTACATAATCAGCCACCACCCCATACAACTTCTATTTTGATTACAAGTGAAGACTATCATTGGTAAAAGATTAGGTGCAAACATAATGTTTTTGAGCTGTCCAAGTAAATTTTTAAGACTGAGAATGATATTCTGTGAAACGGTACCAAGTTTTCAGCAATACTCACAGTGAAAGCCCACCGACAACGACGACCGACGTTGTACCCACCACCACATCCGTTCACTCGTACCAAATTTACAAGAGTGGGTTACCACGACAACGCATACAACTCGAACCATGGACCCTCGGTGGCAGCTTCCCTTCACTTGCGTCATCGCAGGACCGACGGGCTCCGGCAAAACGCATATCATCATGAAACTCCTTCAACACGCCGACAGCATGATCACCCCACCCATTGCCCCAGTCGTGTGGTGTTATGGAGAATGACAGGCAGCGTATGCAGCAATGCCCCATATCTCATGGCGGGCCAGGATGCAGCGGACCCAGCAATCGCCGATTGGCCCACTACCTTCCTGGGAAGCCGAGTGGGAACCGGAGTCACCGCCCAAAACACCACAACGACGGGCACCTTCTTTACACTCATTTCAAAAAACCACCCTTGATCAAGACACCCCACATCTCCAGAGCCGTGACACGTAGCAAGTCACCGCGACGAACACGACGCCGGACACAACCGCCTAAGGCCTGGAACACCTATTAAAACCAACAGCAGCAGCAGGACAGCTCAGTCGCCATGTCTTACCTCACCCTGCCCAGTAACAGTTCGCTGGATGTGTTTCCTGACAACACTTTGGCCAAGTACGTGACCCAGTTACCGCAACCGTTGCATGTACCTGGACGATGGGAATGTGGCCTCGTGGATATCCAATACCCTTACTCGTGGTGCACTGTGCGAGCCAATTAGGTGTGTTACGAGGTGACCTACGATGGAAAAGACGCCCGACTCACCCTCCCCGAAGGCCAATACGATACTCTCAAGGAGTTCATACAGGGGTTGACAAGATTGTTGCAGTATACGGCTCTACGGGAGGTCACGAATACTTCAAAATCCATCAAAACCTTTCCCTTCAAGAATCACGTGGACTTCGTTTACAACACACACAACGACAAGCCACAGATTATCCTCACCGCCAACGCGAGTGTCGTACTGAGTCCTATCCTACAGCAAATGCTGGGTCTCCCTCACCCGAACTACACGGGTCCATCCGAGGACCATGGCCAGATCCCGATGGATATGAAGTCGGGTATGTACGGACTCTACATCTACTCGGACGTGGTCGACAACCACATTGTCGGAGATGTCAACACACCTCTGTTACGGGTGGTCCCCATTAAAAAGAATCAAGTCACCCACAGTTTCACCCACATGCTCTACCTACCCGTACGACAAACCGACATCAACACTATCACGGTGGATATAAGAGATGATTTTCGACAAGCACTTTTCGACAAGCACGTTCGCCCCACTTTGTATAATGAAGGTGCCTTACGAGTGCGATGCACGCAGCTATATGGACTATTATGCCCAACAGGCCGGGGGTGGCCTTCCGGTATTTGCAGGTGCACGCACGCAACGAGGACATGGGCTGGGGAACATACTCTGGAGCATTGTCAAAACGTTCCTGCTATTGGTGACGCGTGGAGTGAAAGCAATCGGCAAGCAAGCGCTACGCAGTTGACTGCAAGTCGCCGTTGATGTCTTGGATGGTACGGCACCAAAAGAAGCCTTGAAACAGCGGGCCAAAGAAGCAGTAGGCGTCGTGGTAGCCAAAGCACAACGAACCGTAGGGAATAAAAGACCTGCCCCACCGAGACCACGCACCAGTCGACGACCGACCCAGCGACGACGCACATCGAAGACCCAGGATATCTTTTCTTAAAACATGTCCTTAATCCACGCAGTCCTGCCCATCCACCAACAGTGAATTTGATTTGTTGACCGTCCCGCCCACACAGACCAGTGCCGAACAAGGATTATGTGTGGGGCACTCTCCAGCATCAACGAAACAGGGCCCATCGAGTTCACCATCAGTAATGCGGATACGGCCTATGTGGATTTAGCCCATACATACTTGTATGTGAAAGCCAAGATCGTCAATGGCGATGGCTCCAGAATCGTCGATCAAGCAACGGTGGACCCGACGAATCTCTGGCTGCACTCTGTTTCAACAGGTGGATATTTTTCTCAGCGACAAACTCATCGGTGACTCGACCAACACATACCTCTATCGAGCCTACATCGAGGCGCTGGACGAGAGGCTAAACAATCTCAGCTGACAGCCGCTTTATTCTACCCGGACACAGCCGAGCAAATGGGCGCAGAGAAGGACAATGCGGGATATAACAAACGGAAGGCTTTCACCGCGTCTCGGTGGATGCCATCGGTCGACTGCACGCAGACATTTTCGTACAAGACCGGTACCTCTTGAACAAGATCCCTATCAAAATCAGATTGATACGGGCGCCTCCGACCTTCGCCTTGATGGCCACTAACGCAGAGTGGCATGCAGCTGACTATAAGATTGTCATCCAAGACGCAGTCCTGTATGTCCGAAAAGTAAAACAGAATCCAGCCGTTCAATTGGGACATCTCGAAGCCTTGGAAACAAAACCAGCCCAGTACCCTATCCGACGTGTGCAGACCAAAGTGTTCTCTGTATCTGTCGGAAATATGAGCACCAACAAAGAAAACCTGTTCCTGGGGGAACTACCCAAGCGATTGATCCTGGCCTGTGTGGAAAATACCAGTTTCGGCATCCATTTTGTGGCCCTGCATGTGGATGGACACCATGTCCCAGCCACGGCCTTAACACCGAACTTTGGGCGCGCGAATTTCATTCGATCCTATCAGAGCCTGTTTACAGCCACCGGTCAAATCAACCAGTACGAAGGGAATATGATCATTCGGTAGGACTATGCGAACTTATACGCGTTGTTCTGTTTCGATCTGACCCCTACCTTAGAGAACGACCATCAGCTGGCCCTGGCCAAGCAAGGCAATTTACGGTTGGAAATCCACTTTGCACGAGCCCTCCGGAGCACCGTCAATGTGATCTGCAACGCCGAGTTTGACAACGTCATTCAAGTGGACAAGGCGCGCAACGTCCTGTGCGACTTTGCCACCTAACATGGATACAGACCAGATAACCAACGTGCTGGAGAATGACCCAGGGACACGTATGGTCTTTCAAGGGGTGTTCGCCCGAGATGTGTTCCCATTTGACTGTATGTATCCTGCTGCTTACGTTCCCAACACAGACCTGATTGGGTGGGCGCGTACTTGACAGAACAGCAGGGCGAATACTTTGACCCGTACGGCCTGCCATCCCTCCATCCCGATTTAAAATCCACTGCCCACACACACACACGCGCGTGCAATGCGGTTCAGTCGTACACCAGTACATCTCGGTCCTCGAGTTGGAGGTAGATGAACTGAGTGTGCTAAAAATAGATCACCAGCAAGCATGCTATAAAAGGGGAGCGGCCTGGCCGTTTCATCCGACACTGTCAATCACCAAGATGTTCACTTGCACAACTTTCCAGAAGCAGTTTACTCGCCTAGAAGATTTGCGACGGCACGAGGCCTCCACCCACAACGGCGCACGGTATACTTTTATAACCTGCGCACGGTCATTTAATCGGGGGGATCATTTACTGCGCCACGAACGCTCATTCCACGAGGGGATGACGGAGCAATGTAATGAATGTGGTCAACTCTTCAAACGACCCAGTCAGTTAAGACGGCATCAGCGTTTGATTCATACCACGTCTCTACGGTTTGGCGACAACTTCCCACTAAGAGGCACACAGGAGGGTCAGACCCAGTGAAGATGAACCCGTAGAGACGAATGACACTGGTGATGCGATTACGGAGAGTCCCCCTATACCCACAGTTTAGAAGAGCCTAGATATCCAGCCAGTCCCTAGCATTACTGTTGCCAGTACGCCAGACGACATCGAACATTTTCTGGAAGATACAGTGGATGTTCCTAGCGATCTATTCCATGCCCTTTTCCCACAATTCCCTGTCTGCGCATGCGCAGAATGTTGAAAACGAACGACACACTAGTCCAGGTGGATGCCCCCTCACGAATGCTTCACATTGATACCTCACTCAATCCAATTGGCCCACTAGCGGCCCACCTAGACCCCAAAACGCCTATTCCGGTACCCTTTTCCCACAATTCCCTGTCTGTGCATGCGCAGAATGTTGACAACGAACGATACACTAGTCCCGGCGGATGCTCCCTCGCGTATGATTCACATTGATACCTCACTCGACCCAATCGGCCCACTAGTGGCCCGCCTAGACCCTAAAACGTCTATTTCCATACACTTTCTCTACTGCGCATGCGCAGAATGACGTCAGTTCCACGTCACACCCATCCCGTTGGATACTCCCTCACGTATGTTTCATATTGATATCTCACTCGACCCAATCGGTCCACTAGCGGTCCCTACAGATTGCCGAGCATTCTCACGAAAACCCACGTATTTGGGACTATTTTCGGTCCGCGGAGGCAGACCGCATTACCGCCAGACCGCATCACCATGGAGGAATACATGCCCCAAAGGTCACGCCCGATTCATCCAGACCGGTAGTGACGTCCGCTCCATGACCGCCCCATTTTTTCCTGCGCATGCGCAGTGAGGCGCCACTGACTGTATCCGTCCTTTACATACTACTAATGCCCTATCAGCAGATTGGACTACGCACTTTTACATCACATAATAGTCTAACGTATCGGTCAATAACAGCCCCAAATACATGTATTTCTCCACAAGTTTTAACTGATGACTACCACAAATAAAATCGTCATTCGTTCGGTCTACTGATGGGTTCCTATAATGGATTATCTTTGATTTATCCGCATTTACAGTCATAAAGTTTCTCTCACACCAAGTATTCAGGTGGCTCAGAAGGACTTTGAGTCCTAGACTTGTCTCAGATATCAAAACAATGTCGTCGGCATACATGGGCAGAATAACGTTTTCTCCATCAATATCGATACCAAGATTAAGGCTTTTAAGATAAATAGCTAGGTCATTCACATATAAGTTGAATAACCAAGGTGATAAAACACATCCTTGTTCAACACCACCCTCGATCTTAAGTCACATGGCCGTTCAGACGGACACAACTATACACTTCACGGTACATTGCTTTTATAACATTTAAGAACTTGTGATTCAAGCCAGAGTTCCGTAGCTTTACCCACATCAAATTTCTATTCACCGAATCGTAGGCTTTATTAAAATCTATAAAAGCTGCAAAGTAGGCGTTGGTGGTGGCGTTGGTGGCGTTGGTGGTGGCGTTGGTGGCGTTGGTGGTGGCGTTGGTGGTGGTGTTGGTGGTGTGTGGCGGTGGTGTTGGTGGAGTTGGTGGTGGTGGTGTGTGTGGTGGTGGTGGTAGAGTCTTTAAATATAGGAATGAACATGTGTCCATCATCAGTCCATATTTCTCGGGCATGAACTGGAAAGCGGCGTATGTCAGAGCAATAGCACAAAAGCAACATTTGTTTGAACGCATCATTAAACGACGTTAAAGCGTCAAGAAAGTGTGTTAAGGCGTTGATACGGGCGTTATGGCGTAACGACGGGCGTTGACGGGCGTCGCTGCATTTCGATGAATTGGTGTCAATTCCATGGAAATCAGAGCTTCTGAGCTAATTCACCAGGGCGTTGAAGCGTTAAGCTAAGCGTTGACGGGCGTTACTGTCTATAAAAGCGAGCGTATTTCCAAAAACACGCACAGTCGACGTTCAACCGTCAACATGGCTTATACTTGCTCTGAGTGCGAACGCACGTTCACCAGACATTACGATATGATGCGACACCAGAAAACTATACATGGGATTGAAGACACCGAGGAGTCCGTTGAGGGGGATGCTGATACAGAGACTGCTGAGAGTGTATCGACTGATACCGAAACAGAGGTTGCTGAGAGTCTATCTAGTGATACGGAGAGCTTGACCTCAGATAGTCAGCATACGTCCGTGGAAAGTGAGGCAGAACCTACCTTCTGGGATCGTATTGTGACAGCAGCTATCAATACTTACGCTGCAGCGATCGAGGACGCCGGAGAGGATAATTTACAACAGACGTACACCCAAATGCGCCCCCGCATCAGGAAAACAGCCATGGCGATCTATGAACAGTATATCTTACTACCGGTTGAAATGAAAGGCGACCCCACGCACAGGTCCATCATGAAGACCAAGCGTCACTTGGAAGAGGCTATGGGGCTACCACCCACCGAGGCCCTGCAAAACGCGATCAGAATGCGCAAACAACTGTTTCAGGACATGCTGCCCGAAGAATATCTAGGCCTGTCCGACGATGATTAGAATAAACGGTTCAGAGCGAACATGGCCGAAGATGGAACTTGCTGAAATGGCGACTTCTGATTGGACAAGAATACATCTAACGGACAGGAACGAATATGATAGATGCAAATGGTGGTCTCTGATTGGGCAAGAGTCTTTTTGAGTTGTAAACATATCCAACGCGGCTCCCCCAGCGTGGGTATGATGAAACATTGGGAAAAATAAACTAAAAAACAATTCTTGTTGTTGTTGTTCTCTCATGTGTCATCCTTGTTGTTGCTGCTGTTCTCTCTCCGGTCTATATCATGGCGTCAAAGTGTTATGTTAGAGCGTTAAGGCATAACTACAAGCGTTGACGGGCGTCACTGCATCTCGAAGAATTAGTGACAATTCCGTGGAATATCTAGAAAATCAGAACTTCTGAGCTATTTGTCCAGGGCGTTAAAGCGTTAAGCTTGGCGTTGACGGGCGTTGCTACAATATGACACCTCATACGACGCATTCGGACCAAGGATGGTCCCTCTCTACACCAAATACCTTCCTTTCACTGCCCCAAAATGTCCACTTTGGCTACTACTCGTACTGATGACGTCACCAATGACGTCAAGATGACGTGAACATCTCTCAAATTGGGGTCTACACCCCAAGGCTACAATATGACACCTCATACGACGCATTCGGACCAAGGATGGTCCCTCTCTACACCAAATACCTTCCTTTCACTGC
>JAVTVY010013069.1:0-54780 GCA_036873755.1 Hanleya hanleyi
TTTTTAAGCAAAAACATACGTCTCCCCCAACCTCCCACCTTGCCTTGTGTGGGCACATAATTTAAGGGAAAGTGCTACAAAATGAATGTAGCGATAAGTATCCTAAACAAAGCTGCGCATCTAAAAATATTAATTACAAAGAGGCGATTTCCATTGTTGCAGTAACCCTGTGAGGAGTCGGGATTTATATAGCAATGAGTGGATTGCCGACATCTACAGCGTCCAACCAATGTGAAATGCATGTAATTGTGAAGTATCAACTATTTCGAAACTGATCACATTATAGGAAAGGTGCAAAACATACAAGATCCACACCTATAGTATAACAAACCAACAAACCAGAATCTGCTTTCTGTGCCCTTAGCGAGGACTGAACTATTTAAAAATTCCTTTAAAGTTTCAGGGCCTAGATTTTATAACGAATTACCAATTGTGATTAGACAAAGTCCCAATCTTAATATTTTTAAAACTAAGTGTGCAAAATTGTATCTTGATGAATTTTTAGCAAATATCTCTTAGATTGCCACAGATTATTGATTTTATCTATTTATGACTAGATGTTCGTTTTAACCATGTTATTTACATTTCTGTGTTATAGCTCTCGACCCCCATGAAAATAGGACTTGTCCTATGAGGTTATATCGAAATAAAATAAAGCTCATTATTATTATTATTATTACTATTATTACATGCTGTACCGTATAGAAGTTTCATGCATCTGCCTTCTGTAGTTTCCAAGATATGGAGTGAGCAAAAATTGTACAGACAGATAAGCACATTTTGCATGGACCCACGCAAGCTCTAGCTCACACCAAAACCTAATTAGATCATAAGGCCATTTCAATGAAGCTTCCATCCAAGTTTGGTGAAATTTCATCCAGTAGTTCTCCACATATCTTGTAGACAAGAGTAGTCCTGTACATACATGTAACAAAGCTGGACATCAGAAACAGATGGATGCACGCAAACAAACCAAAACCTAATCAGATTAGGAGGCCATCACGATAAAGCTGCCATCCAAGTTCGGGGAAATTCCATCCAGTAATTCTTCAGATATTTTACAGACAAAGCTTGTCTATAAATGTACAAGTAGACAGACGGATGAACACCAAACATGCGCGCACACGAAAACATAACAAGATGCGGAGGCCATTCCAATAAAGATTCCATCCAAGTTCGGGGAAATTCCGTCCAGTAGTTCTCCAGATATCTTTCAGACAGACCTGTCTAGATACATGTATAAGTAGATGGACAGGCATACAGACAACATACGCAGACGAACGCATGCATGAATGCATACCGAAATCTAATCAGATGAGCCCATTGCAATGAAGCTCCACCCAAGTTTGGCGAAATTCCGTTTGGTAGTTCTCCAGATATCTTGAAGACAAGGCTTGTATATACATGTACAAGTAGATGGACGGACGGATGGACACGAATGAACGCTCGCACACACACACACACCAAAACCTAATCAGATGAGGGGCTTTCTCAATGAAGCTTCCATCCAAGTTTGGTGAAATTCCGTCGAGTAGTGTCCAGATATCTTGCAGGCAAGGTCTGTATATACATGAACAATTAGATGGATGGCCGGACGGACGATGGACATGGATAAATGCACACACACACCCAAACCTAATCAAATGAGGGGGTTATCCCAATGAACCTTCCATCCAAGTTTGGTGAAATTCTGTCCAGTAGTTTTTCAGATATCTTGCAGAAAGGGCCTGTATATACATATACATGTACAAGTACATGGACAGACGGGCGGACACCGAACGTGGACGAACGCACACACAAACCAAAACCTAATCAGATGAGAAGGCTATCCCAATAAAGCTCCCATCCAAGTTTGGTGAACTTCCGTCAAGTAGTTCTCCAGATATCTTGCAGACAAGACCTGTATATACATGTACAAGTAGATGAACGGACGGACGGACACCGGACACGGATGAATGCATGCACACATACACCAAAACCAGATCAAATGAGGGGCTATCCCAATGATGCTTCCATCCAAGTTTGGTGAAATTCCATCCAGTAGTTCTCAAGATATCTTGCAGACAAGGCCTGTATATACATGTACAAGTAGATGGACGGACTGACGGACACCGGACACGGATGAATGCATGCACACACACCAAAACATAATCAAATCAGGGGGCTATCCCACTGAAGCTTCCATCCAAGTTTGGTGAAATTCCGTCCAATAGTTCTCAAGATATCTTGCAGACAAGGCCTGTATACACACGTACATTATATGGACGGACGGACCGACACCAGACACGGATGAATGCACGCACACACACCAAAACCTAACCAAATGAGGGGGCTATCCCAATGAAGCTTCCATCTAAGTTTGGTGAAAGTCCATCCAGTAGTTCTCAAGATATCTTGCAGACAAGGCAAGGGGACGGACAGACATCCATCCAGACAGACAGCACAAACACTAGATGTCTCCCCCCAACATAGTTGGGGGAGACATAATTAACTGTATACAAATAAGGTAGATATGCCTCTTGCATAACCCCTGCTGTTTTGCATGGAAAGTGGCTGGTGGCGTCAAATGGGGTCGACTTCAGCTACTGACACATGTTAACTCAATGCAAACTGAACGATCTTCGGTAAATTTCGATAACCGAGCGGAACGATCTTCGGTGAATTTCGATAACCGAGCGGAATATTCTGCGATAGGCCGACATATATCCACCCATTTAAAGCCGCTGGCACACAGTAAACATTTAAATCCGAAAGAAACACCAGCAATTTTGGTGATTATTAATGTTTTTTCTAATATAAACTATTAATAAAATTTAAACATGTTATGGTAGGGCTAGGGAAAATTAGTGGATATTTTAGAAAATATAGGCTGCCGAAAATGCGAAAAATGTTGGAGTGACTGACTTGTGTAAACAAATCGTACATATTGGTATTTGCATCGATAAATCGTGATTCTAATATCCGGACTAATGATGGAAAATGTATTAAATGATATGTTTAATAGTATTAATAGTAAACATAATATAATTTTTTGGATATTGGTGTTTTGCTGATTCAAATGTATGGCGTGTGTCAACAGCTTTTAACGTGTCGGTACCTGTCGGCCTATCGCAGAATTTTCCGCTCGGCTCCTGGCATTCGCCGAAGATCGTCTCACGCGTATTCCGTTAAACATTACTAGAAAACGACCGAAAATACAGGAATGAGATTTATATTTTCATAACCCTAAATGAGAAATATATACATGGATTTTTATTTTATGGAAGCGCTTTTAACCCTACCTGACTTGGGTGGGGGGGGGGGCATTCCCGCCACTCCTCTGCTGGTTTTTTGCTCCTATCTCGTGAACGACAAAAAATTGAGAGCTCAAACTCCGTGACTTTTTCGACTATCATATTGGGGTCATGTTGAGCCTATTTGCATGACCCCCCGAGCAAGGGATTATGGGTAAATTGAACATGGCGGCCATGTGAGGTATCAGAAAAGTGGTGTTTTCGTCATATTTCTTCAAAATTTTTGCTTCTCTGTATGGAAAAGTGAGATAAAAACTGTTTTATTTCATATCAGATTATTATTTACTAATTTTTCGTGCAGTTTTTGCGAAGAAAAATAAAAAATAAAAAATTAGAAAATTCTGACCGAAAAATCGTCCGAAGATGCTCTTTTTGAAAATGACATCACAGTGACGTCATCATGGCGGCCATCTTGGATTATTTACTTTCTCTTGTAGAGATTGACCCAAAGATATAGTGTGGCAAGTTCCAACCCTCTAGCCTTATCAATCGCGAAAATATATGGGGGGGGGGGAGGGAGGGGGCACTTTCTGCCCCCGCCTCCCCCATAGGCTGCGGTACACCCCAAATAGCCCATGCAAGATAGGGTTAAGGAAAGAGATCACAAAACGGAACGTGGGTATATCGCAAAACACCCCGGCGAAGTGACACCATCTATTTCAGTAAATATTTTTCCATGATTTAAACGGAAATGTTTTTCAAACTGAAACGAACATCTATGGACTATTATGCCCAACAGGCCGGGGGTGGCCTTCCGGTCTTTAGTGGTGCGCGCATGTAACGAGGACATGGGCTTGGAAACATACTCGGAAGCATCGTCAAAACGTTCCTGCTCTTGATGACGCGTAGAGTGAAAGCAATCGGTAAACAAGCGGACTGCAAGTCGCCGGTGATGTCTTGGGGGGTACGGCACCCAAAGAAGCCTTAAAACGGCGGGCCAAAAAAGCGGGAAGCGTCTTGGTCGCCAAAACACAACGCACCGTAGGGAATAAAAGACCTGCACCACCGAGATCACGCACCAGTCGACGTCCGGCCCAGCGACGACGCACATCGAAGACCAAGGACATCTTTTCTTAACCCTATCTGGCTTGGGAGCATGCCCCCCCCTACAAAACTTTCTGCACTATCTCCGGAACGGCAAAAAATGAAGAGCTGAAACTCCGTGACTTTATAGTTTATCTTGTTGGGGTCATTTTGAGCCCATTTGCATAACCTCCCGCGCAGAGGGTCATGGGTAAATTCAAGATGGCGGCCACGTGGGGTACGAGAAAAGTGATGTTTTTGTCATATTTCTTCAAAATTTCTGCTTTCCCGCAATGAAAAGTGGGCAAAAACTATTTTATTTCGTATCACATTAATATTTGATAATTTTTCATGCAGCTTTTGTGGAGAAATTGCAAAAATAAAAAATTCGGAAAATCCGCCCGAAAAATCGACCAAAAAATGCCGTTTTTGAAAATGACGTCACTGTGACGTCACCAAAGCAGCCATTTTGGATTTTTTTACACTTTCTGGTAGAGCTTGAGTCAAGGGTATAGTGTAATAAGTTTCATCCCCCTAGCTCAAGGGATAAGAAAAATAATCAAGGGGGGGGCCATTTCGGCCCCGCAGGCATGGACAGGTCCCAAAAAGCCCAGGCCAGATAGGGTTAAACATGTCCTTAATCCACGCAGTGTCCTGCCCCTCCACCAACAGTTAATTTGATCTGTGGACCGTCCCGCCTACACAGACCAGTGCCGAACAAGGATTATGGGTGGAGCATCTCCCGCTCTCCAGCATCAACGAAACAGGGCCCATCGAGTTCACCATCAGTAATGCGGATACGGCCTATGTGGAATTAGCCCATACGTACTTGTATGTGAAAGCCAAGGTCGTCAATGGGGATGGCTCGAGAATCGTCCAAGCTGCAACGGTGGGCCCGACGAATCTCTGGCTGCACTCTATGTTTCAACAAGTGGATATTTTTTCTCAGCGACAAACTCACCAGTGACTCGACCAACACGTACTCCTTTCGAGCCTACATCGATACACTGTTGTCGTATGGACGAGAGGCTAACAAATCTCAACTGACAGCCGCTTTATTCTACCACGACACAGCCGAGCACATGAGCACAGTGGACAATGAAGGATATAACAAACGGAAGGCTTTCAACGCGAACGGCGCCTCGGTGGATCTCATGGGTCGACTGCACGCAGATATTTCCATGCAAGACCGGTACTTCTTGAACAAGATCCCCATCAAAATCCGACTGATACCGGCGCCGCCGACCTTCGCTTTGATGACCACTGACGTATAGGGGCATGCAGCCGACTATAAGATCGTCATCCAAAACGCAGTCTTGTATGTCCGAAAAGTGAAACCGAATCCAGCCATTCAATTGGGACACCTCACAGCCTTGGAAACAAAACCAGCCCAGTACCCTATCCGGCGTGTGCAAACCAAAGTGTTCTCTGTGCCTGCTGGAAATATGAGCGCCAACAAAGAAAACCTGCTCCTGGGAGAACTACCCAAGCGATGGATCCTTGCCTGTGTGGAAAATACTAGTTTCAGCGGAGCCTACCCAGACAATCCGTTTTGACTTTAAACATTTCGGCATCAATTTTGTGGCCCTGCATGTGGACGGACAACAGGTCCCAACCACGGCCTTAACACGGAACTTTGTGTGCAGGAATTTCATTCGAGCCTACCAGAGCCTGTTTACAGCCACCGGTCAAATCAACCAGGCCGAAGGGAATATGACCAATCGGGAGGACTACGCGAACGGATACACGTTGTTCTGTTTCGATCTGACCCCCACCATAGAGAACGACCATCAGCTGGCCCTCGCCAAGCAAGGCAATTTACGGTTAGAAATCCACTTTGCGAGAGCCATCGGGACCACCGTCAATATGATCTGCTACGCCGAGTTTGACAACATCATTCAATTGGACAAGGCGCGCAACATCCTGTGTGAGTTTGCCACCTAACATGGCTACAGACCAGGAATGACCCTACCTCTCTCAGCAGGCCCCGATAAGCCCGGGGACCAATATTAGCCCTTTGGGATAGGGTTGATAGGAGTATATTCTACGGTAAAGTCCGTGTTCCGCTTTTTATATCTGGAGAAATTTAACATGCACCCACCCTGCCTCTAGAGGACAGCACCATCGATGCCAAAGGGGAATCCCCTTTTTGTTTGTTTATTTTTTGCGGAGATATACTGGACAATAAACGCTCGACCCTCGGGTCGCACGGATGCTAGACCCGTACTAATAACATCGTCCAACACCTATAAATTATGTTTATTACTATAAATCTTCCTTCCCATGGTTTCATGGAAAAACCCTGACCTTGAACTAGTGTGATCACGTGACATCCCCGTGATAGAAAAAGACCCAGAACCAAGTCGGTACATGCATTCAATACAGTCAGACATACCCAGGTCACGCCCGATTCACGCAGACCGGAAGTGACGTCATACCCCACACCTGCGCACACTCGTGATGGAAAAATCCCAGAACCAAGTCAGTACATGCATTCCATACAGTCAGACGAGGTCAAAATACTCGCTTCTGATTGGCTGTTAAAGTTCACAATTGGAACTCTTCTGTGTTCGGAGGTAGTTTGCTATTCACTAAACGGTATAAAAATCGGATCAATATATGTGTGGGTTGCATTGAGTTAACATGTGTCAGTAGCTGGAGACGATCCCACTTGACGTCACTAGCCAGTTCTCGCGCAAAACAGCAGGGGTTATGAACGTGGTCTGTAACCCCATTCTTCAGATGGTGCATTTTGTGTTCAATTAATTAGCCCATAGAGACATCACACAACTGGAATACAAAAGCCACCTTTGATAAAACTAAATGCTACTCAAATTGATGCACTGTATATGCTACTGTATAGAAAGATCATTAATAATTAAATTATGACGATCGAAGTACACAATCTCCTTTGTCCGAAAATGATTATTTTACAAGCTGATATTTGGATACGGCCTCTGAATAATGTCATACAATTAAAATACAATATCGAATGCTGATATATGACACTAACATTTATGCTTATACAATATAATAAATTGAGACAGGGTTATTAATAAGAAAGATACGACAGTTCAATCACACATTTCCCCTTTTCAATAGGCAGGGATATTTTGTTTAGAATATATCCACGATTGTAGGCTATGTACTAAACACAGTGCTACGTTTTTGCTATGGTGCTATGAATCATGATGTTTAGATAGATTGAATCAGTGTTACCACATATGTAACAATGCAAATACATATAACTTCCTTTTGAGAATAGAATATTATTTTTATTCGACATTTGGATATGGTCCCTGCCTGATGTCCCACGACAGGATTAAAAAGACTAATCCCGAAACAATATACCTCTGCTATTATTAAGTCTTTTTCTGCGGAACAAAACGAATAGCTGCAAGGTGTTATTCCGGCAGTATTAAACAACTCCTTATTACTTTGGAACTCGAAATCCACCTTGGCCGATACCAACAATGGTCATAGAAAGTTATGGTAGAGTTGAACATTTTCTTGCCGGTAGGGCGAACAAATTCCGTAACCCTACCTGGCCTGAGTGGGGAGGGCGGGCACTTTCCTCCCCCTCCCATTGTTTTTTTTCGCTTCTATGGCTAAAACGACAAAACGTTGGGAGCTGATCAGACTCCGCGACTGTGTAGATTATTGATGTCATTTTGAGACCATTTGCATAACCTTCCGAGCAGAAAATCCTGGGTAAATTCAAAATGGCGGCCATGTGGGGTACCAGAAAAATGATGTTTTCGACAGATTTCTTCAATATTTTTGCTTTTTTTTGCCTGGAAAAGTGGGCAAAATCTATTTTATTTCATATCATATTATTATTTACTAATTTATCGTGCAGTTTTTATGAAGACAAAAAAAAATAATAAAAAAAAAAAAATTCTGACCAAAATATCGACAATAAATGCTCTTTTTTTTTAAATTGACGTCACTGTGACGTCCTCGGAGCAGCCATCTTGGATTTGTTATACATTTTCTTGTAGAGATTCGCAGATTTGCAAATGATGACTGATGTTTCGGTTACTTTATTAGATAGACTTCGGAAATTTCTAGCCACAATATTTATCATATTTTTAGATCGAAATGAGTGTGAACCTGACCCGGTTGCCGTATGTGGAAACAACTCCACATGTACAAATCGACCCGGTAATTACAGTTGCATGTGTATGGTAAATTATACAAGTCCGTCAAAGGATGGAAAGAACTGCACACCAGGTAAGTTAGGCTTTTTCCCCCATGTCAGTGATGATTTAAAAAACAATAAACGGAAACACCTTGATAGCATTGCGGCTTCTTTATACTGTAGTTCGTGATATGTGTCAAGAGTAGTATTATTACAAAGGTTAACATAATTTATAATATGGCAAAGTTTCCACATTGTTTAACCCTACCTGGGCTGGGGTGGAGGCTCTTCTCCCCCCCCCCCCCCACATTGTTTTTTTTTGCTCCTCTCTCCGGAACGGCAAGAAATTGATAGCTGAAACTCGGGGAAGTTTTACATAATTATATTGGGGTCATTTTTATCCTATTTGCATGACCCCCCCCCCCCGAGCAGAGAATCATGGGTAAATTCAAAATGGCGGTCATGTGGGGCACCAGAAAAGTGATGTTTTCGTCATATGTCTTTGTATCGCCAAAAAACACCCCCTGATTTGTTCCCCCCTTCCTCCCTTCCCCCTGAGGGGGGTGGGCGGGGGGGGGAGGCAAAACGCCCTTCTACCAAACTTCTGCGTATCTCCGGAACGCCAAAAAAACATGGAGAGCTGAAGTTCCGTGACGTTATAGGTTGTCATACTGGGGTCATTTTGAGCCTATTGGTATAACCCCACGAGCAGAGTATCACGGGTAAATTCAAAATGACGGCCATGTCGGGTACCAGAAAAGGTGATGTTTTCGTCATGTTTTTCGAAATTTTTGCTCTTCTGTACGAAAAAGTGGGTAAAACTTATTTGATTTCATATCAGATTATTATTTACTAATTCATCATGCAGTTTTTGCAAAGTTCTACCAAACTTTCTGCGATATCTCCGGAACGCCCCAAAAATGGATAGCTGAAAAGATGATGTTTTCGTCATATTTTTCAAATTTTTTGCTTTACTGTACGAAAAAGTGGGTAAAACTTATTTTATTTCATATCAGATTATTATTTACTAATTCATCATGCAGTTTTTGCAAAGAAAACACAAAAATAAAAAAATCGAAGATTTTGATCTAAAAATCGTCCAAAAATGCTTTTTTTTGAAAATGGCGTCACAGAGACGTTATCATGACGGCCATCTTGAATGTTTTTTAGCCTTGGCGATAGCGAAAATATATAGGGAGCACTTTCCGCCTCCCCCCAGGCTGCGGTACACCCCAAAGCTTTTTTTTGAAAATGGCGTCACAGAGACGTTATCATGACGGCCATCTTGAATGTTTTTTAGCCTTGGCGATAGCGAAAATATATAGGGAGCACTTTCCGCCTCCCCCCAGGCTGCGGTACACCCCAAATCGCCCAGGCCAGAAAAGATTAAGTAAATAACTGAATATCAAGGTAAGAAAATGTTCAGATGTACCATACATTGTGTGCGGAATCAACCAACACTGCAGCAACGACTAATGACACACGATTGTCGCAATTGCGACATTATACAGCAAATCGCCCAGGAACGATTGGCGTATCATCTTTACTTTGCATTCTCAGTTGTCATAACGTCGACTGAAATAAAAATGTTCTTTGCCTCACGTATTTAATCGTTATTCTTGTGAAATTTATCTTCTTTAGATGTTAACGAGTGTGAAGAAGGCGCCGATTGTGGAGCTAACTCGGTGTGTTCAAATACAATTGGCAGCTACATTTGCACCTGTCAAGAGGGGTTCATATCTTCAACACATAGCGGGGGAAATTGTACAACCAAACCAGGTAACCTTGAATTTTCAGCAGGGTATATACTATGAATGCTAACTATGGCGCTATTTATATAAAACTGTTCTGTAAGAATGGTGATGTCTCTGTTTAATGTGTCTCCAATACGCTAACATAAATAAACATCGCTAACATTGAACCGATCGCGGTTATTGAATGATTCAATGTTTTAAATCCCAAGTTAGGGTGAAATATGCAATGTGAGGAATCACATGATCAGACTGATTTACTATTCATGGATTATTTTATCTTTGGTTGGTAGTATTTTGGGATTGATCAAGGTGTAGTCTAGGTTCCGAACCCTACTTATTCTTACTCACAAGTGTATTAACGCCATCAGTTAAATTGAACGCAGATAACTTTGGGTTACTGAGTAAATTATTATCATTATAAATGTGCACGTTATGCAGACGTGAAATAAACACACGTGAGTAAATGTCGTGCATGTTTTGGCATACTAAATGCATGTCACCCCACTCCCCCACCACCTTCATGTATGCCTGTACTCACTTTACATCCACAATTCATGACACTTCAGAACCTGCACGCTGACCTATTTAGTTATGAAGTTATGTTAGCAATATAGCGTCCCAATATCAAGGTTTAGTACGAATCAGTCTAGTTTGAATAAGTTTTTCTTACATAATGCTTCACAGTTTAAACAAAAACATAAGAATAAGCGGAAACCCAAAACACGAATGTTAGTCCCTTGCAAGCAAACATCCGAACAAATGTTTTTTCAACAGTATCCGGAACATCCGTTAAATCCTCATGACGTGCATGATATGATAGCTATATAGCTTATACTCGGACTATGATTTACTTCGTTTTTCACATCAGCACAAACCTGATTCGTCAATACAAAGTATTGTCATAATTGCAACTTCAGATGCTGCCTGTGACCTTATGGTCCAAATGAAGGTATGTCCAAGAGGTAGGGTTAGTGTCCAAGGGTTAGTTTCCAGACTGGGAAGACAGTTCCTTAGACTTCATGGTCATGGAGTTAGTAACAGCTTGGAACCATCGAACTAAATTATTTGGACCTAAATCAGTTCTCTCGGACTCTTTGCGTTATTAGGTTGTTCGCCGGTCTTATTTTTTTTTTCTTGGGTTTGATTACTGCTTGAATCAAATGATTTTTATTACAAATATATATCTATTTGCATTAGAAAGCAGCACTATAACACCCCAGGTTACAACGGGAGATGACGGAACCGTAGCTAGCAGTAGTAAGTACTTTGTACTCAGTTCATGAATAGTATCGTTGTTCAAGAAAACTGATCGCTGATATGTTAATCTCAGAAGACATAAAGCATTCTTTAGCTCGATCTACTACATACCAGGGATATAATTTCTGGCATATTTCTTTGTTTATACATTTGCTCGAACTTGCCATTAATAATATCTTTTTGTATACAATTTAGCAATACAATATGTCAACAGCATATAGGTATTCCGGTGGGTACTAATTGTGCACCCCTTTAGGCTGGCCTACAGCTGTTCTCTTATAAATATGACTATATGCGGACGCTTTCAAAAACATGATTCCAGAGCCCATTCCTCCTCATTCAGCAAACGCTATAAAAACGATTATCTGTGGATACTCGCTCTACAAATGAGGCAGACAGGGATATTTATCCACCTTCATTGGATTTAAAGGAAACTACAGATAGCCCTAATGGTACATCTTTTTGAGACCTATACCTTTATAAAAATGAAGCGGGTTTTCTCGCTCGTCGACATTACGACGAAAGAGATGATTACAATTCCGACATCGTAAACTATCCCTTTAGATGGACCTGTTTATGGCGTATACATATCTCGCCATATCTCTTTGTGCTCCAGATAACGACTTTACAACGTGTATATGAATTAAGAATATTGATCAGCGATACGAATTTGATATTTTTGGAACATCATGATGTGTTGCTGGCATCATTGAAAACTGTTGACCGCTTCTGTCTTGCAGGAAATTAGCTTAGTTTTATGTATACTGTGATTTATCCTTTCAATTTAGTGCTAACGTTGTTATATGAATTACGTCTATAGATTATGGACGCCGAAATTCTTTAATGGACGACGGCTGAATATTGAATGACGGACTAGACGTCTGTATTTTGCGAAACAACTACATTGTATAGATAGATTTCCATACACTTTCAGTTCTAACCTTTTCCGACAAACCTGAGATAATTTTTCTAATAGGAACAAAGGAATTGGTTTTATGCAGATTTTTTATGAGGAACGGTGGCCTTGGTACATCGATGTTCAGTTCGCTTTCTCTGGCAGAGAAGATATGTCGCCGGGTAGCCTGATTCGACCGACAATCGTATATTAAGCGACAAAGCAATGCCATGTTATTCCTCAGGGATTAGATTAATTTAAACTAATAAATGTGGTTGTGTCAGGATCCATCATATCTACACCGACCCACGGAACGACAACAACAGAAAAAATACCAGGGATTGATCGCCGTGAGTACCATTCCAACACTCGATCAAATGAGATTGCCTTTGTGTTGTTGCTTCTGTTGATCGGCATTCACGAAGATGGTATATGCGTAGAAATGTACCACCAGATTGTTCGTTACTTCTCCCACTAGTGAGGGCTATGCGTTATTTATTGATAGTTCAGTGCGGAAGGTTTTCAAACCAGAATTCAGTCGCAAAAAGATCAATCCTTTCCGTGTAATGATATATATAACACAAGCCATAACTAAAGATTCTTTGACATGAGAAGAACACGTTATGCCTTGTATTTTTTTTTTGAAAGATTGACGTTAACCAATAGCTACCATAGCCATTGAATAACAGTTTCGTATAGTAAATGAGATGAGACCATGATACTGTGGGGCATATATTCTTGGTTGAATGCCATTGCTTGAACCCCTAATCAACTCCCAGCATGTATAACTGGTACTCTTGCTTGGCTTTACCGTCATAGCCGAATTATGCCCACTAGCCTATCTGGCTACCAAGTGAAATATCACGTGAAAATGTTGAGCTATTCAGTCCCGCTTTCGCATGAGCTATAACTTTAACCTGTTTTGGTTCTCAGTTCTATCCATGTTCCCATCCCTATTGATTGCTATCGCTGATCTGATATGTCTATGTCACCATGCATCATTTTGTGAGTATACATCTGTTGTGAGTTGTGGCATGGTTTAAACCTGAAGGCGACAGATATAAATTTGTGGTGCATCGGGAGTGCTAATTATTACGCTACATAAAATTGGAAATAGAAAGTTGAAACTTCCCCACAGCTTTGTTTTAGGCCAGCTTTTGTATCTTCGTTGCTGATGATACAGTGACAGCTAGTATGGTCTTTGGAACAACTTATTAGAAATGTAGTCATCATCATGGGCCCTTCATGGATACGCATAATACCGTGCTTTTATGTCAGAATGTCCATGTACTGGACGCGATTGAGACGAACGAAAAGCATAGTTCTGGGTGATGACGTTAGGCTAGTGGCGTGACCACGTGATGTATACGCTGAGCATTCCTGTGGGCACTGGCCGTGTGGCTTCAGTTTGCTTTCCATGTTCACGTCAGAGTGTGTGTGTTAAAATGGGATCAAGTCTTACGTGATCACAAAATGATTTTCTATTTGAACTGAATACACCCTTTTGGCAAGTTATGACGCGTTCAATATACAGCCACGAGTAATCAAACCAGTAGGATAATACTGTGAAAATACCTCCTGTGTTCAAGATACTATAAGGAGTATCTATATGTGTGTTAATATTAATCTATCTCGTGGAATTCCCAGCAAACTCTACTCACCAGCTTCTTCGTAATATACAACTGGATATTATTCATACTCTACCCCTCTAGGAAAGTTGGATTACGGCTGATAGATCTTCACATGCGTTTGTCCCCAATATATCCATATTTACCAATACTCTGTGAAAAATATACCACCTTAGAGGAATGTCGTTTGTGCAAAAATAGGGCGGTAGAGTAGAAGATCGTAGTATATGAGCTATGAGAGAGCCATCCGATGTGTTCAAACCACAGAATAGGTTAGAGCTCTATTAACGTGTAGAAAACAGATTTATTTGAATAACAAAGTTTTCTTCCAGATATCATGTACATTGCTGCCGGTGCTGGAGGAGGAGGAGCTCTGTTAATTATCGTTATTGTGATCATCGTCTGTGTAGTGTTAAGGTAAGTAACTAAATATATGGATTACTATCGTACTCTTTCTCGTAATTGACAGCAAAATCATACACGTGACAGTTAAGTGAAAGCAAACATTCCTTTCTTCGTAATATTCAGACAAGAATCCGTTATACATGACTGTTCTACAACGAGAGGCAATGACAGCAACAAGTGGGGTGAGAAAGACGACTTGGGGGTCCACGAGTAATGTCATAGATCACCTAGATGACTTACTGGTCCAAGCGTAATGTAAAAGGTCACCTAAGTAGGTCAAATTTTCATCAAAAGTAGGACCGCTCATAACTGGCTGGTAACAGTCCCCTAGTGCACGTTCACGCCAAAAATCAAGGTTCTAATGTCGACGGTTCTCATTATTTTGCCGACGAACATGACGAAATAATTCGGTTAGACTGACTGACTCACTCACTCACTCATTACCGGACAATTTGCAAATGAGAACCTACTTCGTAGGAATAATTCGGTTAGTACAAACAAAGTGATACAGGTAATGCAAATGGTTAACGAGAGTGAAATAAATAATATATTTCAATCAGAGATTCACGAGACATATCACTTCAACACTATACACTGTGTGTCGAAGTCATATTTTATTATTATAACAAATGAATGCATGCTCACTATTGGTTCGCGTCAGTCTTTTGCCCTTTTAATCCGAGCATGCAAATGCATGGCGATAAAACTTAAAAGTGTATTGTTACCACGTTTGGTTCTCCAAGAGAAAAATATAATAATGATAATTGGCACCGACAGTAGGATAATCTTGTATCGGTGAGATGAACCATCTGAAAATGATCAAACAATATTTCCCGAAGTGTTTCATCCTGAATTGAACGAGAAAGATACTATGATATTAATCATTTCGATATTGTGAACAAGATACATAAACGTGCTTTATGTTTGGATACAGGAAGAGAAAGAAAACTGACAAGAAGAAAGATGATCAACATGAGAAAGGTGGTGAAACTAACACAGGCATGGATACTACAGAGTCGCCGATCGATCTAGATTCTGTAGCGACGGATGGAGATGTTCCTAAGCGAGGAACAGCACAGAACAAACCGAGAATCGCACAGAAACCGGGCGCGGGGAAACAATACGAATCGGTTGACGGATCCACATGGCCGTCTGGTGAGAATGGCAACGCTGTTAATATCAATCCATCGAGTGAGGGCAAGGTCAGTGCTAAGACGAAACCCGAACTGGAGAATTTGTATTCAAACCACAAGATCCCGAAAAACAAAAACAATGCTGAACAAGGTGGAAATAAGACAGATAGCCCACCGAAGGAATACATCTACAGTGAAGTTGTGGGAGTGACAACGCCAGGGGTACTGAAGGGTGGAAATGGAAAAGGAGAGTCTGACTATAACCAGCTGGAACGAAACGTCGTCAAAACTAGCGTTTTGTAGACAAAACACCGAACACGCGGGCAACCGATTTGGATGGTGCTATTGAAGATAGATGCATTTTGGAATCTAACCGAACACTTGCATCAGTATGACAAACTTCTACGTATACAATGTACATGTGGTCAGCAAGGAGACACTAATACTTGCCTGCTCTCGGCTGAAGGCTGTTTCACCAACTTCCCTGCTCTCAACTCATAGATGGACAAAAATGTTCGCAATCGGAGATGACAGCTTTTCATTACTCATTCCATCCTATTGATGACTTTCCAAAAATGCTATTGCAAGGTTATCGTTGGCCGGTCTCGCGATTTTCTAATCATATCTGTGTAAATTTATAGGAAATTTTAAAGGATAAGAGTACATGTACACAAGTTACGGCTCTCCAACCATCACATGTTTCCATACGAGTTCCTTCGTGTGGTTGAACTGCGCAGGCACAGGACCGTAAAAATAACTGTACCATGGTGCACCATTGATTATGTCACAATGTACCATGATACTGTTATGTACATCCCTGGTAAATGCATGTGCTATCATGGTACATCCCCGGTAAATGCATGTACTATCATGGTACATCCCTGGTAAATCCATGTACTATCATGGTACATCCCTGGTAGGTCCATGTACTATCATGGTACATCTCCGGTAAATCCATGTACTACCATGGTACACCCCGGGTAAATCCATGTACTATCATGGTACATCCCGGGTAAATCCATGTACTATCATGGTACACCCCGGGTAAATCCATGTACTACCATGGTACACCCCGGGTAAATCCATGTACTATCATGGTACATCCCGGGTAAATCCATGTACTACCATGGTACATCTCAGGTAAATCCATGTACTATCATGGTATATCCCGGGTAAATCCATGTACTATCATGATACACTCCGGGTAAATCCATGTACTATCATGGTACATCCCGGGTAAATCCATGTACTATCATGGTACATCCCCGATAAATTCATGTACTGTCATGGTACATCCCGGGTAAATCCATGTACTATCATGGTACATCCCCGATAAATTCATGTACTCTCATGGTACATCCCCGATAAATTCATGTACTGTCATGGTACATCCCGGGTAAATCCATGCACTATCATGGTACATCCCGGGTAAATCCATGTACTATCATGGTACATCCCTGGTAAATCAATGTACTAACATGGTACATCCCTGGTAGGTCCATGTACTAACATGGTACATCCCTTGACATCTAAGTACTAACATGCTAAACCCCTGGTAGATCCATGATAGAATGTCCCAATATACCATAGCACTTTTAGCACAGTACACCATTGGACATTTTTACAAGGGGATGTATATATTTCTCCAGAATACACATTATTCACTCAATTAATATATTATTATCCATTGTTATACCGCATATTTGTTTTCACAGTGCATCTGAAATATTGGGTTATATTTAAGATACGTAATATAAAGATTATGAATAAACAGTTTACATAACATTCTCGACATGTTATATGTATATACAAATATTTGTTTATAAAAACATATAAATTCATAGATTCAGTAAGTGAAACGAAAAATATTCATTGTTTTTATTATCATGTCATGGAACCTACATATATATTATAGGCAGTGAAAGTTTGTGTAAATGCAGTCATCTCGAAATTCTACAGATTAGTCTCATTCGTTATTTTCATACTGGTATTATACATAATTACGGAGGGGCCATTCAAAATGAGCACTCTCACCGTATATGCGTCAGATGAATTTTCGTCTGTCCTGCCACTGAGCTGGTTAGCAAAATCGCTGAACCTAATATCATTATTTTACAATCATATGCGATATATTTATTCAATTGGGAGTATTCCATTTTTATGTCACAATTTGTGTTAGACTATATTTATACTAGTTTGTGAAAACATTATTCTGTATTCACTTGTGCAAGCCGGTGTTGAGAACCGTATGGTCACGTCATTGAAGGTTTCCAGTTGAAAGGCGGCAACATTACATCACCGGGAATTCGAGATGCTTCAATTCGAGTTACGTTAAATAATGATATGACACCCTGTGATTATGGTGTATTTTCGATCGATATGGATCTGTGTAAATAATGGTGGCTTCTCTAAAAGATGACAACAGTAAAATATATTCTTTTGCTGAGTTTCATATCGATGAGTTTCATTTCAATCGATGAAATATCACAATACTTGCTAAAGCAGCGGTAACTTGTCATTAAATCTACGTAGTATGTTTGTATAAATCACTGGTAAACAAACACATTGAAAGACCAAATTATTTCCTTTCTTTCAGCAAGACTCTCTCTATGCTCTTATTGTTTCGATTTCACCAAAGAACCACACGTTGTCCAATGAATCGAAGAACCATCACACTGCAAATGAGCCCCAATTTATTTACGTTTTTGCGCAGCTCATTATCCAAAGATCAACATATCTGAATTTAAAAAAATGGCAACACTAGAAATAGTGAGTGACCAACTTCCGTAACGGATTTGTTTTTTAATTCTAGAATTAACGGTTTTTATGTAGGTTTATTCAAATTCACGCTCTGGAAACCACGCGTTCGCATGACGTCAGCGATGGAAATGACGTTACAATCAGGACGTCACAACAGGGCGTTACAATGAAAAGGAAACAATTATAAAACTGATAGAATTTCTCTGATTCCTCTTGCAGGAAACTAGCCTATGTTTATTTTTACTGTGATTGTCTTTTTGAATTTGGTGTTAATGCTGTTATATGGAATACGGAATAGGTCTTTGGATTATGGACGCGGATATTCTTTGAGGACGATTGCTGAATAATGAATGATGGACCAGACGCTTGCAATTTGGACTTTCTGTTCACAAAAAAAAAATCATCGATCACGCCGGTCTATGTAATAAAACTGACCTATCATATTCAATGAGAGGTAAGAGAATTCTCACATGAGTATTCCGCTTTTTCAAGTATTACAACGCTCTGAATTTGCTAGTGTCGTTTTGTAACAAGTGAGTGAGTGAATAGAATCTGAAGTCGCCTTCAACAATATTTCAGTCATATCGCGACGAACCAACTAAGCATCCTCACCCAGCGTGCCTGCTACTTCAAAGTAGAAATCCTTGAAGCAGCATGGAGCCAGACACTCTTCATCCAACCCATGCAACACTGATGATAGCGTACAAGACACAGACAGGACACTTACACGGTGCAATAAAGACAAGTGATATTACAGTGCTAGACAACACATGATCAAGTTCCTGTTGCTTCTTAGCAAATGCATTGAAGCAACAGGAACCCGTGCCCATCCAACGATATTTAGCTGACCACCTATTGAGAGAAGTTATTCAAAAGTTTTTTTCCGTTCTCTCTCTCGTTTTATACCGATTGGTGCAATGGTCCATTATTTTTGGGTATACAAGGTAGTCAAAATACTTTTGACTAACAGCGCTACACATTTTTCGTGTATCAGATTGTGTGCCTTCTATTGTCAGGTCAACAATGGGACGTCACATTTCTGAAAACGGGAGAAATGTGCCCTAACAATTCCTCGAGACGGTCCTCATCACAGTTTGCCATTTCTTCTATATTTATTTTCGAGCAGAAGAGCCCCCTGTCAACAATACGTTATACCGATATGATCAATTAGCTTTAATAGGCGATACCAACTTTTCTCTCTGTAAACCAATTTTGCAACGATAATAGGAAAATAGCATACGTGTAATCAACCCATTTCTCCTAGAAGTTATATTTGTGCGTTGAGTATTTTGTTGAAGACGAGTACAGTGATCCATAAATGGACGAAATCCATGAACCTACATGTATCAGATTATGTGGGAACGACGGAACGGCCTAACATCGCAGTATGTGTGACATTCGACAAGTTTGGCTAGTAGTGCTTATTTATGATAATTGGATTGGATTATTATATAGTATTCTCTTTGTATAATAGTGATTATGTTGTTATTTTTCATGAAACTGTAAGGAAATTTTGATGGATATCGTTGTATGTATGGTGGGCTGCAGATTAGTAATGGAATGGACAATCTCGCGAATAATTGTATTGCGAACCACCGTTCCAGTTCGCTGTCATCACATCGTATGTGTTCCGTGTTTGATCAAAGATCGTATAGTAGCTGTCGATCGAAATAACCAATTACGTGTGATGAATTGTTGGCTCATTTTATTATCAATTTTAATTTGTTTTGAAGTATCTGTGCACTTAATGATATGCATGATTGTCGTAGTGGTTCCCACATTTTATCGACAGGTAACCAGTTTTGTATCGGAAATCGCATGATCGTCATTTTACAAATGCGTATTTCGTCAAGGAGTGCGCGATGAATCTATGTTTTATATTAATGAAAAAAACATTTAAATTCTAAAGTTTATGGACATCATGCAATTGATCAGTTTTATTATATAAATAACACGTATGTGCGATTTCCGGTCCTATTTTATTAAACTTTGTTTTCAATATATTCAATATGTTCGTGTTGCCAATACATGAACCGAAGAATACTTTTTATTGGATTTATTGTATATAAGAATGAGTTGAGCCTCTCTAAATATGTCTCTTTTATAATAAATGTATTCTATTGAGCATATTCGTATTCTTGATTGATAGACGCATTCAAGTGAATATATGATTCGTCGTACTGTTATACGTATAAATCATTTGGCGGAAATGCTGCGTATTGCAACTACTACATGTGCATGTACACCATGTACACGCAGTTGAGAAATCCTGTGCATATGCATATCTACCTGCATACAATATTTAGAGAAATGCCCAGGAATGATGTTAAATATATCGTTTACGTGTTAACTTTGATGGCTTGCTGTCACCTACAAAAACAGAAACGTGTTGTTTATCATTCTGCTCAATTTGTCGTTCCTAGATAGACGAGTTTGAAAGATAGACGAGTTTGCGAGCATTTCTACGCACATCCATTCTCAAAACGACACGGCAGTCATAGAAACTGACGCAGGCTAGATTCCACAGTTTCGTAGCAATGGCCCCTCTAAGTTCGTAATAGAGTAGACCGTCCGATATGTGCAACATAATTGTTCTGATCTTCATAATAGCTTATCTCTGTAACGCTGTTCTGTTCCGCATTGTCATTGCAGCAAACGGGCATATACAGAACGATGACTGGGTTGGTCTACACCGTTATCCTGGTCACGGACTAAATTTGATCCTGCCTCAATTATGCACCTTGACTATGCGAAAAAATCATGATACAATTACGATGAAAAAAAAATCGGCCAAAAAGATAGGCCGACTCCCTATGTTTCGCTTTTTCAAGTTGGCATCGGACCTTGAAACACAGGATGGAATTTTAATTGAAATCCGTCGTATAGATTTTTTTCAGGAAATTGAACGAATTTTTCTAAGGTGTTTCATAGAACAGATGAATCAAGCTTGCAAGGGAAAAACTGAGCTTCATTTTTTTTATGACTTATATGTGCTGTGTCGTAAAATAATTGCTCAATTCTGCCTTAAAAAATATGTTCACGTAAGTGATTTGGGTTGAGAATTTGACGATAACTGGTGGCCGAAAAGCAGACCCATGGTTTATTTTCTGCCGAAGAATCTCGTATGTGGTCCTCTATAGTTTCGTATAAATGGCCCCGTCTAATTTCATAATACGCTAGACTGCCCGTGTTCTGCTACATCATAATTCTTCTTGTCTTCCTAATAGCTTATATCTATAATATCATCCCATTCAGCATTATCAACACTACAAACGAGCAAGTACAGATCGATGGCTGGCTTCGTCTACATGGTGCTCGTGGTCATGGAGTGAAGTGGTCATGGAGTAAAAAAACGGGAATGTTGACCCACTTTTTTGCCTTTTTAAGTTGATACCAGGCCAAAGAACGCGAGACAGGAGTTTAATTGAAATCGTTGTTACAGAGTTTTCTTTTTTTCAGAGTTTTTCGAGGTCCCTTCAGGAGGTAAAAACATTTTGGGAAAGGTATTGCGCCACTATTTCTAAAAACTCTGGCGTTGAACGTATGTGGATATTGAAAAACTCATGTCTTACGGAAGAACTTGATGCTAAAGGTCACATACCGTATGTTTCTTTATTTATAGAGTTGCTTGAATTTCTCATTAATAATATCTATATGAAATTTGGCAACACAATATATCAGCAGCATATAGGTATTCCAATGGGTACTAATTGTGCACCCCTGTTGGCTGACCTATATCTGTTCTCTTATGAATATGACTATATGCAGGCGCTTTCAAAAACCGATCCATTCAAAGCCCGTTCCTTCTCATTCACCAAACGCTATATAGGCGACCTTCTCGCTGTGGATAATCGCTATATAAATGACGCAGCGAAGGATATATATCCACCTTCACTGGATTTGAAGGAAACTACAGATAACCCTACAGGCATATCATATTTAGACCTATATCTCCATAAAAATGAAACGGGCCTTCTCTCTCGTCGACTGTATGTGAGAAGAGATGATTACAATTTCGACATCGTAAGCTATCCCTTTCTGGACAGTAATATTCCAGTGGGACTTGCATATGGCATATACATATCACGCCTAGTAGAATTTGTTAGATCCTGTATTAAATGTGACGATTTTAATCAACGTCACAAAACGTTATTGCAGAAACTTAGAAAACAGGGCTACACCAACAAGCGCCTCCACTCAAAGTTTCTCAAATTTGACGAAACATATCGCATTCTGATAGCAAAATACGAGCGTAGCGTGCAAGATCTATGGCGTTACGTTTCGTAACTTGTGTCTAACTCCGCTTAGCCTGGGGCTAGGGGCCGTATGAACCCATGTATTTCAAGATCCTCATGGTGCTCATATGAACAGGCACAATCAAAGCGTGACTGAGATACATCATTCTTTAGATGACTTCACAACGAATATTATGGATTAAGAATACTGATCAGCGATACGGATTTGATATATTTGGAACATCATGATGTCTTGCCGGCATCATCGAACACTGTTGACCGCTTCTCTCTTGCAGGAAACAAGCCTATGTTTACTAGGATTGTCTTTTTGAATTTGGTGCTAATATTGTTATATGGAATATGGAATAGGTCTTTGGATTATGGACGCGGATATTCTCTAATGGACGACGGCTGAATTATGAATGACGGACCAGACGCTTGTAATTCTGGAAATTGTGACAATTTTTCGACCTTTTAAGGGTTTTTCTAGGAAAAGTTATGCAAGCTTGGAGGGGAATGTTCGAGATTCATTTTTTATAACATAGCCGTGCTGTGTCTTAAAATAATAGTTTAATAATGCTCTTTCAGAAAATCTTCACATATAATTCATTTGGGTTGAAGATTTTACGACAATTTGTGGTCTATTCCTTGCCTAATGGCAACCTCGCCACCAAAGGCCGTTTTCAGCTGGAAAATGATCGCTCCAACGAACCCCTGGGACCACGGTCGCTGAAAGTGTATCCCATAATACATTGAAAACATCCTTCACGTGTCCTCTTCCGGTTCCAATGGAACATATCCTATTTTTTATTTTAAATCAGTCATGAGTCATTTACATGGCCAGTGTCATAGCGGCATGATATCAGAATGGAAAATATTTCGAAAAAATGTATGAATGTATGTACGTCATCTCGCAGACGCGCTCGTAACCTCTATGGCCTCGGGGCATCGGCGTGACCTCCACAGAGACGCCCTCGTTATATTCTGAGTTTTAGTGTTTCGTGTAGTGGCCAATGACCGATCGTACGGTTGAGCCCGGTGACAGAGCCTAGAAGGGAGGACAGGACCGGATACCTCTGGTTTCGAGATTGGCCTAATGGACGAATCCCTTGAGTGCA
The DNA here is from genome assembly GCA_036873755.1 of Hanleya hanleyi. Lineage (NCBI taxonomy): Eukaryota > Metazoa > Mollusca > Polyplacophora > Lepidopleurida > Hanleyidae > Hanleya > Hanleya hanleyi. The sequence continues at coordinate 23,643 of JAVTVY010013069.1, forward strand.
CTCGTAGTTCAGGACGTGACGTAGAACTTCGCAATGCGAGGTTTCCCGCCAACGTTGTGACGTCGTCTATTATGCTGTTGAAACTTGACATTGTGAAACCGTGCATCTGTTTTCAAAACGAGGAAAAGGCTGCTGTGCACGGAGAGCTGATATATAGGATGGTCAGCAAAGCGTGTATTTATTACTCTTACGTAATACTGTGACTGATAACCGCTTCATACGGTAAATGCGATAATACATGGTAAACGTTAAAGGGAACAGGAAATGTCAGACGCAGTAAATAAGCATTACAGTGAGGAACTATTCGTGGTACTTTAGCACGTTTGCAAATAGAAAGCCAAGAATACTGTACCCGCTATACAAAAGAACAATTTTCGTCTGAACTTCCTGATACGACGCACGGCATTCATAGAAGGTGTTCTCCGAATAATGTAGAATGGCCAAGATGGCGAAAATACACACATGGAGAAGAAAAGCAACTCCGAGTAGGGATGACAATTTCATTCTGTATATTCCGCTATTAGTTATATCATCTTCAGCCGTGAACAAAGTTACAAACAGCTCTATACGTACAGTATATATACAAGGTATGATGCGATCTTAGCCAATACACATATATGAATGGGTAAGCCAGTAATGTCAGTCAGATTGGACAGATATTAAAATGTCATTTTCAGAAAATTGTTGTAGACATTAAATGTTAAGAGATAGCAATATACAAATGTTGTGATTACAGGTGATACAATACACAATCTAGTTGATGACAACAATACACAATGAATACAGTATGGCGATATAGCGCGTATATATCTACATTGAATATTTCTACATGTCACGTTCAGATAAGGACTGTCATCTTAAGATAATATAGGTATAATTCCCTTGGCAATCCACATTAGAATTGATGGGAATCTACAAATGTTGTAACTTGCACGGCAATATACAATTATGAAACGATACACAGTCTAATTTATGAAAAGAAAACTGGTTAATCTATAAATGATTATCTAAATTATCTAAATATATCGCGGCGATATGCCGTGTACTTGTGAAATAGATTGAATTAGCGAGCTGTTCCCAACTGGACTCGGTAGCTCAGTTGGTAGAGCAGTGGGACGGTATCCCCTAAGTCGTGAGGTCGATTCTCACCCGAGCCAGTATTTTCTGGCAGGGTGTTTCACAATGTAGGAATATAATTAAATTATAAATGATATTACCGAAATAATTTTAAATCCTTTGATGCTTTCAAATCTTGGTTTAAAATTGGTTTGTGCCGGCGTATGGCTAAGGCGTCCTTGAATAACACTTGAGACCAGTGAGCTGCTGTATCAATAATTTTAGTGTTTGATTCTATAAGAGACAACAAAGAGATCGGGTCATCGTCAAAAGAGCCATTTGCTAAATCAAACATTTGACTAATGTAACTAAAATTGTCGCAGTGGCTTACATGGTTAAACACCTCGGATTTGGAAGAAACATGTTCTTTCAGGCGCGCAATAAAACATCTGTCTGTTTTGCCGATGTACTCTGATTCGCATCCTGGACATGAAAATTTATATATAATAGAGCTTCTATATGTTGTTGGGGTGGGGTCCCACAATTTTAGTTAGATTCGTCAAATGTTTGATTTAGCAAATGGCTCTTTAGACGATGACCCGATCTCTTTGTTGTCTCTTATAGAATCAAACACTAAAATTATTGATACAGCAGCTCACTGGTCTCAAGTGTTATTCAAGGAAGCCTTAGCCATACGCCGGCACAAACCAATTTTAAACCAAGGTTTGAAAGCATCAAAGGATTTAAAATTATTTCGGTAATATCATTTATAGATTAACCAGTTTTCTTTTCATAAATTAGACTGTGTATCGTTTCATAATTGTATATTGCCGTGCAAGTTACAACATTTGTAGATTCCCATCAATTCTAATGTGGATTGCCAAGAGAATTATACCTAGTATATTATCTTAAGATGACAGTCCTTATCTGAACGTGACATGTAGAAATATTCAATGTAGATATATACGCGCTATATCGCCATACTGTATTCATTGTGTATTGTTGTCATCAATTAGATTGTGTATTGTATCACCTGTAATCACAACATTTGTATATTGCTATCTCTTAACATTTAATGTCTACAATAATTTTCTGAAAATGACATTTTAATATCTGTCCAATCTGACTGACATTACTGGCTTACCCATTCATATGTGTATTGGCTAAGATCACATTATACCTTGTATATATACTGTACGTATAGAGCTGTTTGTAACTTTATTCACTGCTGAAGATGCTATAACTAATAGCTGGGACGAATATCAAAGGGATATGAAACGTACCCCGACATCAAAGGCGCCGCCAGGAGCTCACGCTGAATGTATGTCTCGCCTGCCAGGTCTCGCGCTCTACGCGCGTGAGCCTTTGCTCACGAATTCATTCCAGATTTTACCAGATTTACAGACGTTCTTCTGCAGTAATTGGCATCAGATTATTTGATCGAGACGGGTACTATTTTGAGAGAAGAAACTTTGGAGGGATTTTCATCGAAAAGATGCATATTTTCATGACAACTTTCGACCGCTCTGCGCTGCCGATAACTGAGCGGCTGGAGCTGCAAGGAAAAGCTCATTTTTCCCCTTCTTTGTGATCAAACTTCTCATTTATCTCAATTTTTGAAGTATATCTGTGCTAGTTTTTACAAAATATGCAAGCATGTCATTGACAGTACGCAAAATGTTTTAATTTTCCATTTTCGTTTTTGTAAATAATTGCTCGTGAAAATCGTAAAAATGCCAAATATGTAGAATTCTGAACAAATCTCACAATTTTTGTACGTTTTTGTGATTGAACTACTCTTTTGGGTCATATATTTTTTAGATTTTGTTTCTCTGTGCACTAGTTTTGTTTCTTGTTGTTTGCATGATGTATTCCTTTTGCCACTCGTTAAGCTGCAAAGGATTTTTTTTTGTCACCAATCTTGGCCTAAATTGAGTTGCCTGGTGTTCACGTTAATGGAGCCTTGTTGACAAGCACGTGTATTCGCCCAGCATTGACCAGCGAAACAGGGCGGGACTCGCAGCGAAGCACACGTAACGGTCTTTAGCGCACAAAAGCCAATCAGTGACGAGGCGTACTAATTAACCAATCACTAATCACTCATTAACATATCAATTAGCGAGACAAACCCTAGTTCAAAGAGAGGAGCCGCGTTTCATATCCCTCTATACTCGTCCCAGCTAATAGCGAAATATACAGAATGAAATTGTCATCCCTACTCAGAGTTGCTTTTCTTCTCTATTATTGGAAAATCATCAGTGGTTCCAATGGATACACACATGGTTGAGTATATATTTAGTGGCCACTAATGGAATGTTGACCCACATCACGTAAATAATTGAAGCGTAGGCTATCATTTTATTCATAGGCTATACACTCCAAAAGTAAAAGAAAGTAGAGAATGATAAAAATGTAGGTATCTGGGGCGTCTCCGTCCGTCTTCTTTATCCTTTCATGCTGTTTAAATATTCCTGGTGGATAAAGTGTGAGTACATGTCTGTGGAGGCCCCCGAAAAAAAAATTGATGTTCAAGTTTTCTTTAATAATTTAGCCTCGCGTGACCTTCTCTCCTGGAAAATATCACTCAGAAAAGCACGTCATCTTATGATGATATTTGGCCAGTAATTCATTTCGTCGTTCAGCAATATTTCTGTACGCGACCGTTCTACCCGTCGACTAATTTCTGACACAAGGTAAGGGTTTTTAATTTATAATAATTCATGTGAATATGTGAGTGTTGCTAGGGTTGAAACTATACCTACATACATCTAGGTGTAGAATCAGCTAAAACTATTCAGGTTTGTGAAGTCACATGAGAAAAAGATAAAATCAAAACAAACTGAGGAGGCAACATTCTGTTATTATACGTACAAAAAACATTATTTGGAAAGAATATAAAGGTAGGTTATTAGTAAGATGGAAGAGGGTGAACGAAACTCGAATGATTTACGCAGTTAAATTCAATGTCAATATGTCAAAGTATACACGACATTTGTGTTTCTACCGTTTCATGAGGGTGCATTCATGCGGACCTGTGTCGTCACATCTATACAGAATAAGTAATGTACACCGATGTACATACATGTACAGTGTAATATGGGACTCATTCCTATACTTCATATACATGGAATATCCCACTCTCTAAACAAACTTTAGTGAACTGTTCCACTCGAGTTTGAGTGAAATGTACCTGTTACTTTTCATTCAACTTGACTTACTTTTCACTCAACTTGAGTTAAAACCACTCAAGTTCATTCAACTTGAGTGGGATGAATTTCCACTCTTATTGTTGAGTGAATGTCACTCAAATTGAGTGCATCTAACTCAAGTTGAGTGAAAAGTAACTCAAGTTGAGTGAAAGTCTCACTCAAGTATTGAGTGGGATGAATTTCCACTCTTACTTGAGTGAAATTTCACTCAACTTTCTTTAGAGAGCAATCACAACAGCTTTCCATGAATATTTCAGCCTGGACCACCGTCCAGTGTATGTGTTCTCTGAAAATCACAAGTTTGCCATTAAAATGTATATCTATGTAACGTTTGCTTCGGATCAAGTTTTGGCATACTTCCGCAAAGTTTGTACACGTTCACAGTCTCAGAAATCTGAATATCTGCATGATAGTTCCTGTATTTGACCATAAAAGTTTGAACTTTCATGGGTTTTCTTCAAATCCAGCGGGGGTGGATATATAACATGATGGTGTCACCAATGTAGGCATTATCTAACAGAAGGACATTGTATCTAATGTGTTATCTGTAGCGTATCTAATTCCGCTTAAGCCGGTGATTGGGACCGTGTGGATATTTCATAGTCTCCACATGAACATCTGCAATAAAAGCGCGGCAGAGATGCTAAGGCTACGTCCGAGAATCCACCGTATTCTCGGGTCTGACTCGGGTCTCGGGTATTCTAGGTGTCGACGAATACTATCCTGTAAAGTCACATGGTTGCTTTTTATTCACCAGACGTCATCAATTTTCCCCACCTTTTGCATATCGCTCCAATCGCTTATATAACGTTTGGTGAATAAGAACGATCGGGCTTAGAAATTATCATCGTTTAATAATGTCTGCATCATAGGATATCTTCTAAAATGTGTGCACCATTATTACCAATTGGAAAATAGAGTTGCCAAATTAGATAAATATGTTATCACGATTATTAGAGTGAGAGAAATTCGAACACCTATATAAATAAAAACAATCATGCGAAAGGTATATACAAACTTAAGTAAGCTCAATGCCCGGTACGTATCCCGCAACATTCCAAAGATAACGGAATGATTCCTCGCTTTAATAGGTTGATATGCTGAGAATAGAACTGGGTGCTCACCAAAGATGTCAAACCTCACAGCCATGCCAACTAACGAAACAACGGACATTTGCCAGGATGTTATGGAGAATTGTAAAGGCAAGTAAAAGTCGCTACATTTTGATGGTCCTCTTACTATTGTACCAAAATTCCCCATTAACGTTATTGATTTTTTCCCCATTATGTTACCCTTTCTTGGACACAAGCTATAGATGCCTAAAAGCCAAACTCGAAAGTATTCATGGCAAACAAACTTTTATTGATCGGCGACGTATTTTCAGGGCGGTAAAACAAACACAGCAGTCTAAAGTCGATTGAGTAACCATTTGATTTCTGTCCATTTTCAGCTTGTCAAGATGCTTTACAAATCGGCATAGCAATCGGTGTTGCGATCACCATCCTTGGTGCTGTAGGAATACTTATTGTCTACGCACTCGTAAGGTAGGCTATGACCATTTCACCTTCATCATCTGATTACAGGTTATAGCATGACGTGAATATCTGTAGTGAACCTATATCTCGCCCGTCATCGCTATTTTGCAGACGGAAATATGGTGTTTATTCTGATGTAGCGTACACCTAGAAGGCTGACTAGTATTTGCTAACGCGACTTCCTGAACAAACCATTGTCTGCCATATAATTATTTTCATTGACTCGTTATTTTATTTTCCGTCACTGAAAATGCCTCATTATTTCACTAATTTTGCACTAAAAGATTTTCCACAGAAGATATTTACCTTGAATATAACTTCCTACTTTTAATTTTAATGATTTGAAGAATCGTTCTGAAAACCCAGGTCATTACAAGCGTCTAGTCCGTCATTCATAATTCAGCCGTCGGCCATTAGAGAATATCCGCGTCCATAATCCAAAGACCTATTCCATATTTCATATAACAGTATTAGCACTAAATTCAAAAAGACAATCATAGTATACATAAGCATAAGCTAGTTTCCTGCAAGAGAGAAGCGGTCGACAGTTTTCAATGATGTCGACAAGATATTACGATGTTCCAAAAATATAAAATCCGTATTGCTGATCAGTATTCTTAATCCATAATAATCGTTGTAAAGTCGTCATCTAGAGATTGATGTATCTCAGTCACGCTTTGATTGTGACTGTTCATATGAGCCCCATGAGGCTCTTGAAGTACATGGGTTCATACGGCCCCTAGCCCCAGGTCATAACTCACGAGTCCATCCTTGTTTTTTTACTTACTGTTGTCATCCTTTCATCCTCCATAGCAACTCAGAAAATAATATCTGTTTGCATTTTTACTTGAAAACAACAATGACAGGATGATTTAACCTAAGGTGGTTGATCTTTTTTTTTATTTTGGAAACAGAATAAACCAATGTGTAATTACTCGTCTATGGGAGGTGTCCGTTATAGATATATCGTATCTATATGGCTGAAATACTGCTGAGCGTGTCTTTAAACCCTAATTCACCCACTCACTTAAATCGCTATACCGGTAATTATTTCTCCATTGTTTGTTTATTAGACAAACTGACAAACTGTTTTCCACAGCCAAAGCCCAACTCAGAGGGCTTCCATAATTAGCATCCGATTGAGCACAGTTCTGTGCGTGTGCTATTCTTTCCAGCGGGGGACACAATATTTCCAAATAGACGTTTTCACGTTTATTTGCTATCGGTAGATTATCGGCGAAACAAACATCCAGCGAAATTGCTTTCGAAGTGAAATCGCGAAAGATAAATCCCGCAAAGAATAAGACATTTACAGTATTTGAATTTCTTGCACGTATATTCCGTAACACAAAACGCAAGATTTGCATGTTTGGGCGAAGTGGCGCATACGTGTGTGGCACGTTCATAAAGTTAGACCGCGGTTCGCAATTCGCAGTTCGTTATTCGAGGAGAACAGCAATTATTTCTGCAGATACGGACATCGGAATTTTTTTTTATTATGAATACTTTGAACTCCAAACTCTGCATAGCAAGGGAGAATGTCATGCTCTACTTCTTTGCGTATTCATATATCAAATCTGACGCCAGGTGGCGCTGCTAGGGGCGCTGTTATGAGTCGCTGAATGACTGGTCCCGAACTGCGGTCTAACTTTATGAACGTGTGGCGCATCTGTTCGCAACGATATGATGCATACAGAAATTCCAAAGACAATTGGAATCCATACAATCCATACTAGCTACTATCGGAGATAATGTCCAATGTTCTATAGAACATATTATGTAGTACTTGATCTGCACTGACGTGTCTTCCAGTTGGTAAATTATATGATTTTACACCTGGGATGACTCCATTATATCATTATCTATATGTAATCTATTGTTCGTAGGAAATGTCTGCGACGCAAGACAGGAAAAACGGAACAGCCTACAGTACCAGAACTGCAAGCTGACAATAAAGGGGAACCATTGGCAATCAGATCAGGACAATCTGCACCTGATCATCAAAGACGAAGGGTTCTCGATCGTGACCGTCTCCCTACACCGAAAGGTTCGCCACAGTCTGTGCGCTCATATGAAAAGCCCGTTGCTGATGCAGAACATCGAAGTTACGAGATACCCACAGAAGGAAATCGATATGTACGAGATGTCACCGCACGCGGCAATGACCGAAATGTAGATTCGGGGGAATATGAAAATGTACACGATTACCTCACACCCGTGACAACAGGAGAAGTGCACTGACAGCCATCCCGTCCCCACAGGACCCTCACATATACTGGGGCAACTGTATACCCGGATGTGTAATGCTGTCGGCGAAAGCTGCGCCGTGATATGTAGGCGCAGCTGTGTGTGCTTTCCAGTGTCAATCTACAGTTTTTACCACAGTTTTCCGATTGTGGACCGCATAATCTCGATGGTGGACAGCGGTTGATTACCGAATGTTAAACTTACATGTACGCACTACTATCACGCAGATACAGTAGGGCATTACCCATACAGATCTTGGTGAACAGTTACAAAGACGCATGGATTCAATCATAGCCTACGATTGATCGTTGCCTAAACATGCCACAGATATAACATTGATGAAAGACAGAGTCTCGCATGAGCGTTAGCTACAATGATCGACATTTCTGTATATGGATGTTAGCGTATCATTCAATGCAGTCAAACAAGAAAACACTCATATTCAATTAAGGAACAAGCGTATGCGAATCAGTGCTACAAGCAGGCAGATTCTGGTGTTATTTTATTGTATTTGTAGCAGTTGACAATCCAGACTTGCCTCTCTTAGATTCGAAATTAAAAAGATGGAAAGATCGACACCGCTCTCGTTTTCCTACTTTGTGCCTCATCTATCTACCTAGTATAATCCGTGGCGTGGCTTACTCCTCCTACTCCTCCTCCTCCTCCTACTCCGCTTTACTCACTGCACAGCGGGTCGCATAGGTGTGGCGCGGGATAGGGTGGGGCAAGAGACCTGGGGTTTTCACTACCTCAGATTCCATGGGCCAGGCTTGGACCCTACAGTAGAATGGATCGACTGCGCATGCGCGATGAGTAGTATAGAAAGGGCAGGCGGGTCGAATAGATGTGGCGCCGGGATAGGGCGGGTCGAGAGACCTGGGGTTTTCACTACCTGGGATTCCATGGTCCAGGCTTGCACCCTACAGTAGAATGGATCGACTGCGCATGCGCGATGAGTAGTGCGCGATGAGTAGTATAGAAAGGGCATGCGGGTCGAATAGGTGTGGCGCGGGATAGGGTGGGGCGAGAGACCTGGGGTTTTCACTACCTCAGATTCCATGGGCCAGGCTTGGACCATACAGTAGAATGGATCGACTGCGCATGCGCGATGAGTAGCATAGAAAAGGCAGGCGGGTCGAATAGGTGTGGCGCCGGGATAGGATGGGTCGAGAGACCTGGGGTTTTCACTACCTGACATTCCATGGGCCAGCCTTGCACCCTACAGTAGAATGGATCGACTGCGCATGCGCGATGAGTAGTGAGCGATGAGTAGCATAGAAAGGGCATGTGGGTCGAATAGGTGTGGCGCGGGATAGGGTGGGGCGAGAGACCTGGGGTTTTCACTACCTCAGATTCCATGGGTCAGGCTTGCACCCTATAGTAGAATGGATCGACTGCGCATGCGCGATGAGTAGTATAGAAAGGGCAGGCGGGTCGAAAAGGTGTGGCGCGGGATAGGGTGGGTCGAGAGACCTGGGGTTTTCACTACCTGAGAATCCATGGACCAGGCTTGCACCCTATTGTAGAATGGGTCGACTGCGCATGCGCGATGAGTAGTGCGCGATGAGTAGTATAGAAAGGGCACGCGATCTCCCTAGTATAATTAAAAGTAGAATAAAATGGGTGACACCGCTCTTGTATCCCTGTGGTCAGTCTCGTAAAATTTAAAGTAGAATGATGGAAAGATCGACACGCGTTTTTGGTTTTCTGCTTCCCATACCGGCAATATAAAATATTATTGATACCGCTCTCGCATTAATGATGTCCATCTCGCAATTTCGGAAATCGACATAATCTTTATATCATATGAGAAAACTAGAGATCAAATTGCACACTTGTTCCGTTGCGTACAGTATTAAACATTAGTAATTTTCGAAAAAAGAAGGACCGAAAGAGCACCGGACATAGTTATCCAAGCTTTGAAATCACACGACCATGATCGTCTAGATATTGATTTTGAGACACCTTAATCAGATATAGATATGACTAAAGATGAAATCGTATGTCATTCAATATAAATATCAACCAATTTTAACAATATATCGCTGTCGTTTTTCAATAAGACACAGCACTATTTTGAAATACTAGGGATGGAAGCGGTATTTCTACCTTAATACGTGAGCTGTGTCTAGATTTGCAACACTTCGTTTTTAAATAGCAAGATAGAAATCTGCATTGTCCAAAGACCGTTGCCGATAGCCCATCTGAACTACCGATTCATGTTCTCTGTGTCTGTCATAGAATTTAAACGATCGCAATGATGTTCAAATAAACACTCACAGTCGCAATCGAAGCTTGGTTAAACATATATAGTTATTGAACTTGTACGTCTGCATGTATTATACTGCGGCACATGGTGTATTGTGCAAATCCTGTTAAGGACTTAAAATCCGGCTACATATTTCATAATAAGAGCCATTGTTTGTCATATCTTGTCTACGCAAGATGCTTGAAAAGAAAAGCAGGAAGGTGGTGTTGAATTTCTCGACTAGGAAGTTAAGCTGTCAAATAGTGTATAATCTAACCTAGAATCCACTCACATCTATCTATCTGTATCTTGTGTTGTCCCCAAATATTCTATTTGAATGCTACTTTTGTTGCTTCTCTCCCATAACGTGCAGTTGCCCGACACGTCTATCACAAGTGGAGAATTAAAACCTGGATCTTTAAAACCAGTTTTGCAACTGGAGTGTACATGTAATTCACATATTCATGAGCTCGGTATTGCGAATATTATATTTCTGGAGAGCCCGGAGTTAGCCATGTACCAGAACAATCTACTTCCTCGTTCACAGGTCTGCGTGGACGAAAACTTGATATTAAAGACATATATATATTAACATACAATCGTTGTGGAAAAATATGTCGGCGTACTGACAAGAAGTCGTATAACACGACAGTCCTAAATTCTGACTACATATCTAAACACACCACGAGAACCATACATGATCACAGTGATGACTTGTATCTCAACTAAGCTTTTAGCGTAGCTGTTCAGGTTGATATACATGATTACAACACATATAAGCGAAGTGGGAAGAGGTGCCGACATACTGACAGGACCACATGACTTCACAGTATAGACTTCTGGTTAACCTATTCTAACGTACATACCAAGAATCTATCGATTCGTGATATGTGTTGTATCTTAGGTACGCTTTTATTGTACCTGTTCATGTGGCAACTTGGCTGACATGACCACACGGCCCCTAGCACCGGCATAAGCGGTATTAGATACAAATCTAGAGAGCTATGATGGAAATGCTCTGACAACTCGTACATTGGTAATTAGTGAGCTGTGTCGCTGTGACAACTCGCGCTGGGGATTGGTGAGCTGTATCGTCGTCAGATGAAAATGACGGCATTTAACACAAAAGACTAGTCTGTAGGGCCCGATGTCGACCCTTGATAGGAGCCCTATCAAATCGTCTGATGGAAAGGGATGAACTCTGTGACCGTTATATAAAAGAAACGGCCCAAACGAAGAACTTATTAGTAGAAAGCAAGTCTTATTCAGATATGACATATAACCTACGTAATTTGGGGGATACATCAACGTGATCAGCTGAAGGCAAATATCGAAAACGCTATGCAACACCATTGGGGACGAGGAACCAGTGAAACCTGGACTGGATAGCTATGGGAAGCATTAGAGTTAGCTGAAATATCGAAGGGTTGAATAGGGCGCCAATTCGAAGACGGGCCTTTTTAGTTCGGAAAGTGAAAACGTGACCAAGAAAGCTATTGGGACCAGCATATTGACGAAAGAAAAAATCAAAGAGCCGAGAGCGTTTTCTTGTGGGGCGTTTACATTTTAACATCAATAAAAAAAACTATCAAGTGCGGAGCCCTAAAGAATGAAACGTGACCATGTTAATCAAAATGATATCAGTCATGAAAACAGGAATAACATCAACTCCGCAAGAAGGAAGCAAAAAGTGCTACATTGAATGCTTTTCACAAACTTGTGACAAATGAATTTGCTAAATTTTGAATACAACCGCTCACGACATATTCAAGTCCACGATGTCTTTATAATTACGACTGATTTCATAAAGCTGTGGTCACATCGCTGACAAGATATGTCACCTTTATACGCACGAAGAATATGTTAACACCGGAGAGAATATATGCCGCTTCCGCAGGGACTGCACAGCCTACGCAATATAGTCTCACTGAGAATGAAATATAATATTCTTCTTAAGGGTCATCTATGGTGGAATGTTTTTGTGGTAACACTGTTGTCAGTTTAGGTTGTCTTGTTAAAATATTAATGTAAAGATGTGCACTATTTTAATAAACGCACGAGATTAAAGCGTTTGTGAACAAGTTTTGGTACTTACATGCAGGATATCAACAAACAATACAATGAAAGAAGTTTTGTAATGATATATTATTCCCTCTTCTCATCATGTGTTGGATATAAATTCCAGGATATCAAGTTCGTTTAAAAAATATGTGTCATATAAACTCATAAATGCATACCTCATGGTGCTCATGCTTAGTGACGGATAATTGTCTATCAAGGCTATATGTATTGAAAATATTGACAAATAGGACATTCTTTGATAGTTCTTAATGTCACTGAACTGAAATTATAAATACATTTTTCACCCAAATGAAAATCGTGTGTACCAAACATTGTCAAAATGATACAAAAATGTTCTGAAACGTTTTTTACCGGATATAATAGACAGTATAATCAATTTCAGATTGCTGTGCTATGTTAATTTCAAAATAATAAGATTTTTTGAGAGGTGAGAATACACCTGTAACAACACCAACATCCCACAACAAATGAGCCAGATACAGATGTTTCGTTCGCTCATGTGACTATGCAAACGTTCTGAATGTGAAAAGACCATTCTGGGCTGAACACAATCTATACGTTTACTTTGTTGACAGCAAAATCCACGTATTAGGTAAACATACGTACCGGGGAATTTTTGTACTTTACGATAATGATATCGAGTATCAGGGTATATTTTAACCTACATTCGATGTATACACACTCTGGCGGTACGTTTCGTAACTTGTGCCTAATTGGCCGTGTGAACCTATGTATTTCAAGATCCTTATAGTGTTCATATGATCCTTATAGTGTTCATACTCACAATCAAAACGTGACTGAGATACATCATACTCTGGATAATGACTTCACAAACTATATCATATGGATTAAGAATACTGATCAGCGATACGGATTGGATATTTGTGAAATATCATGAAGTCTTGCTGGCATCATTGAAAAATGTTGACCGCTTCTTTCGTGCAGGAAATTCGTCTATGCATACTATGATTTATTCTTTTCATTTGGTGTTAAAGTTATATATGAATTAGGTATTTGGATTATGGACGCTAAAATTCTTTAATGGACGACGACTGAATACTGAATGACGGACTAAATTACAACACATATAAGGGAAGTGGGAAGAGGTGCCGACATACTGACTGCGTCACCTGACTTCACAGAATAGTCTTCTGGTTAACCTATTCTAAAGCACATTCCAAGAATCTAACGATTCGTGATATGTGTTGTATCTCAGGTACGCTTTTATTGTACCTGTTCATGTGGCAACTTGGATGATATGACCACACGGCCCTTAGCACCGGCATAAGCGGTATTAGATACAAATCTAGAGAGCTATGATGGAAATGCTCTGACAACTCGTATACTGGTAATTGGTGAGCTGTTTCGCTGTGACAACTCGTACATTGGAAATTGGTGAGCTGTATCGTCGTCAGATGTAAATGACGGCATTTAACACAAAAGACTATTCTGTAACGCCCGAACCACGACATCAAACCGTCATTTTAATTATATTTAATATACAGTTAGCATGTGATGTGAATACAACGGTTTTATTTCCATTTATTTGAACACTTTTAAGTAACATTTGCATTCATTTGACGTGTAAGTCGATGTGCTCGGAGAGGTATGGCTCATAAAATTGGAGTCCAAAATTTGATGCTATATTTAAGAATGTAGTTCATGTCTTCTGTATGATTGATAGCCCCAAATTCACCACTGTAGTAAATGTTTTCAAAGTTCCATGGTTCCATGGCTTATGTCGATTCTTGGTGTTTGCCATACATTTCACATACATTTAGAAAACATTTAAGGTTTCCTTTGGATACATTTATTGTGCATGTCGTACCTTGAAGAGTCCCTAATTACGATAGATATAAAAAGTATGATAATGTTTTGCAAATAAATCTCACATATTTGAATATATTCGCTGTTGTAGTGACCCGAATGCAAACCTATCAATTATATTTAGCCACTTTCAAACCTGTAGTAAACATATGTGAATTGTTATAGTTATATTGACCATTGCGTGATATATAAGGCAAATAATATGAAACTTAACTGTAAATTCCGAACTATGGCATCTATATCTCAAAACAATGCAATTAAAATTATTATTTTTACAACTATTCTCTAGATGTGTAAATGTTGGTGTATAAATCACTTTTATTTGCTAAGCTGGTAGCTGTATATATAATCATTTGAGAAAGAATACTTATATTTACAATTATCCCACAGATGCGCAAAGGAATGGTGTATATTACGATTTTATTTGCTATACTGGTAGGTACGTATTAAATCATTTCAAAAAAAATATTAATATTTACTTCTACCCCATAGATGTTTAAATTTATGGGGTATAAATACAACTTTATTTACTATGCTATTAGGTACATATTAAATCATTTCAAAAGGAATACTTAGATTTACCTCTTCCTCATACACCTGTGACTGTATGGTGAATATTACACTTTTATTTGCTGCGATGGTAGCTACGTATGAAATCATTTCACACGTTACAGTTTCATTTACAATACTAGAAATACACTCTCTAAACAAAGCTGAGTGAAATTTCACTCAAGTAAGCGTGGAAATTCATCCCACTGAATACTTGACTGAGATGTTCACTCAACTTGAATTACTTTTCACTTAACTTGAGTTAAATGCACTCAACTTGAGGCACATTCCCTCAAGCATACGAGTGGAAGTTCATCCCACTCAAGTTGAGTGAACTTGAGTGGTTTTAACTCAAGTTAAGTGAAAAGTAACTCAAGTTGAGTGAAAAGTAACTCAAGTTTGAGTGAACAGGTACATTTCACTCAATCTTGAGTGGAACAGTTCACTCAAATTTTTTTAGAGAGTATATATGAAATGTTTTTTTCATGGCTGTATTTGCTATCATTTGATAGATATATGACGAAGAACTGCATTTAGCCATCACATCCAAAATTACGATAGCTACACTTTAAAGTAACTCAAATACACAATGTTATCATCGCAATTCAATTTTTCAATTTTAACTATTCCATAGGTGATACAAACCTGCCATTACATTTGAATTTAATATATTTCCAATAATATAAACACAAAATTTTCAATTTAGCAATTTTTATTCGCAATAATATGGAAAATAGTTGAGTATTTATAACGGAACGTGCACGTGGCCGGTTAATAATTTATGCAAGAAGTGTTTGCCAGTAAGAACGTCTTTATTTGCTGACTAATTCCCAGCTTCATGATACTCAAACAAGTTATATTCTACGACTACCGAGATCAGATATCTGTACAATGTATTGAATTTAAAGGAAATTTTCATAGCATGCGATATACCGTCCGTAATGCACAATCAAAACACTATAATAATCTCTTTGTGGAGTACACCAGAGACCATAATGTAAAGGAACTGGTGATCGGCTTAATATATTTGATGGCATGTTCATTGCGCCTGGATAAGCAATGATAAAAACCAGACACTTGTTGATTAGCTGACGCCCGCTAAAACAAAACCTGCAGAGGTAACAATCTCGGCCAGGCGTAGGGGCCTACCGCTTGGTTTGCCCGGCGAGGCGGTTCGCTCCAGGAGAAACGACATATTGCGTGTGGTCGTCAGACGTGGCTGGCAGCTTTTTCTCAACTTCAGATGCATAAAGGCATCGCTCTCAAATCAGTATTTTGTTCATTTTTCAAAGCATTTTTTCTATCATTTCGGCTAAGCAAAGTCGCATTTTAACTTGATATCGCACCTTTCAAACTATAATTTCCATTAGTCATAAAAAATGTTGCAAAGCGCTACAATCGATTGCAAATCTGCTCAATAAATGATCAAAGTTACATATTTTTCGACAGTCGTAAAAGCGGAAATGCTATTATTTCTCATACATAATACTAACACACTGTGAAGAAATATAAAACTGTTGAGAGAATATAACCCAACAAAATAAAAAATATAGTTTGTTTTACATATACACAAACTGTTTGCGCAAATTGCTAGCTTCCTATTTTCTCGCTAGCGATCCCGGCAGAAAATTCGCACCGACAATCAACAGACTATGAAAGAATCGCGATGTATTGAATATATCAGAATAAAGTTTACAGAAATAAGTATAATAATATGCTACTTTCCATTTTCCAGCATACATGACACGAACTGTAACTCGCTCGCATTTTGGGTCTTCTTCCCAATATGAAAGCTTCTTTTCTTCAATCATGTGCTGACAACCAGGACGATTTTACAAGCTCCACAGTGTAGTGACCTTGCCAAGGTCTGAAATATATGGTTTTCTACTTCGGCCATTTTTTTGCGTCGCGCGTCGCAGGCGACGGGAAGCTGCCCGCCAGGTTGCCATTCCCGTCGCGTTCTTATAATTTTAAGAGATAGAACATGACGCGACATCCCCCTTTTTAAACGCGACGTCGCCCGTTCTGTCGCCCGTCGCTTTTATCAACGCGACGCGATGGGCGACGTCGTGGGCGACGTCGCTCTTCCCGTTGCGTTCTTATAATGTTAAAAGAGAGAACGCGACACGACGTCGTGCTGTTTAAACGCGACGTCGCCCTGCCCGTCGCCTTCCGGTATTCTAGGACAAAATCGAACTGCGCATGCCTGGGAGCAGCTATTACGATGTGGATCGTATGGTGAGGCCGCCATTTGATGAATGAGCTCTGCCACTCTCGATGAAGGTAATGTCGATGTAAATGAATAATGATTATCCTGCATTATTGTATAGCTTTTAAATGGTGTTAAATGTTATTACATGCTTGGAATAATACCTGTTATGAAATTATTTTTTATTTATCTGTCGGAAAGTCTGCAACTCGCTATGTTGTACTGTACACATTATATCTTAGCTTTCAAAAGATACGCAACCCCCACATCCGAACATCGTCTTGAATTTCTTTATTCCCATTGGATTTACGCGTGTATGTGTGTGGCTTTTATGTGTTTGTGTGTTTTCATTTTTCAGATGTCCTCACAGTATACCTCCTTATGTGACCTCTCTGACCAGGCCGTTGAAAATATTCTTTTATTTACTACTGTCCAACACTGTACACCGGTACTCAATCTGTCACGTCCCGACAGATTTTAGTGTAGCTCTATAAGCTATCAATTTAGAGTGAGATAGTCCTATAGCTCTCAAAACGAAAAAAAATATTATGATGGAATTGAAGTTATTTTTAATATTATTATTATATTTTAATATTTAACACCATTTAAAAGCTATACGATAATGCCGGATAAGCATTATTCATTTACGCAGAGCTCATTCATGAATTGGCGGCCTCACCATACGACCCACATCGCAATAGCTGCTCCCGAAGCATGCGCAGCTCGATTTTGTCCTAAAATACCGGAAGACGACGGGAAGGGTGGCGTCGCGTTTAAATAGGGCGACGTCGCGTCGCGTTCGATCCCTTAACATTATAAGAACGCGACGGGAAGGGCGACGTCGCCCATCGCGTTGCGTTAATAAAAGCGACGCGCGACGGAAAGGACGACGTCGCGTTTAAAAAGGGCGTGATTACACTATGCAAAGCAGGGTCATTCTCCCATGGTTAGACTTTGTAGCCTACTACAATCGATTGCAAATCTGTTCGATTTTTCGACAGTCGTAAAAACGGAAATGCTATTATTTCTCATACATAATGTTAACACACTGTGAAGAAATATACAACTGTCGAGAGAATATAACCCATCAACATAAAAAGTATAGTTTGTTTCACATATACACAAACTGTTGCGCAAATTGCTGGCGTTCTATTTTCCCCGCTGGCGATCCCGGCAGATAATTCGAACCGACAATCAACAAACTTTGAAAGATCATTTCTCACGATGTAGTAAATATATCAGAATAAAGTTTACAGAAATAAGTATATAAATATTTTACTTTCCCTGTTTCGAGCATACAAGACACGAACTGTAACTCGCTAGCATTTTGGAGGTGTTCTTCGCAATAAGTAAGCTTCTTTTCTTCAAGCATGTGCTGACAACCAGTACGATTTTTCAAGCTGTATGATTCAACGTGTGCAACGGTCCAAGAAACGAATTTCTATTGAGAAGTGTCTGTGTACGAGCATGTTTTGTGTGCCCGGTGAAGCGGTTAAGAAAACAAGTTTATTTTTACTTCCTTGTTTGCCTACAGTATACAAAATCTGACAATGTAGCTAGCTATAGGTATAGAAACTCAGTTAAACGTACAAAATTCATATAAATGCGATATATTTTATTTAGATCTCCTTGCTCCATTTGCATCGTCCTTGACGCGACAGGACCATCCATGGTGCCAGTGATTGACTGCACCACTATCATAATTATTGTATGATTAACGAACACATTTCACCCAGTGAAAGATCACTAAATAATTTGCATTTACCACAATATTAAAGAAACTGTACCTTAACCATTCTCTAATTATATCATATTTCGACAGAAAGTTGAAATAAGACAAGGTGACAAAGATCTTTAAAGGGGTACGTTGCACACCTATATTTCGAATAATGCGCAATAATAATAAATAGTCCTCCCTAAGTAGCATGTTATAAGGCAGAGAGGCGAAACCAAACACTCCCGAAACCGAACATATATCATATTCCAAATAGCAACCAAGTACCTTATATTATTCGTTGCGATAGAGACAGGAATAAATAGAAAACACACCTCTCCTTTTGCATAGATTACAGGTTAGAATATACTATTGATTTGTCCCATTACGCCTCAGTTTAAACAGATTCAGTTCGCCCCTGGAAAACTGACATTCCTGTATCTTCGTATGAAACTACATACTGATATATTTCATTACCACCCGTCGCACTTAACGTGAAATGTATCAACGCACACTGCAATCCAATGGATTTTTGAGAATGCAAACTGTGCTCTGGGACGAGCAGTTTTCAGCAGTCCAAACTGGTCACTTGGGTACCGTCGTTTGATTGTGTCATGTACAGCACACATGGTCGTCAACGACATTTTTTTCAGGAATAAATGGAGACATACCATAAGTATATGCGGAACACAATACAATTTAGCTATGATATTATCCATTTTTAACATTAATAATGCGGGATATTCTTACCATGAACATTTGCAGGAAGTAGCGTCATTTAGTGTATTTTAACCCACAGGAGGATTTAACCTATCGGAACATTTTTGGTATTGAATGGTCTGACGACACACTTCATAGGGAGCTCACGAAATCGATATGATCAAGAGGAAATACTGTTTACGGCTTTGACAGAAAATTGGTATGGGAAAGGGGAAAACACTTGATAAATTACTTACTTCTTCCACTTTTAATTAACAGAGAAGACACAAGACGTCTCCCCATGGGTGAAATTCAGAGGCAAAATCCGTCCCGTACAGATTTGCGGAAAAAGCGGTTTCATCGAAGATTATATTATACACGGTGACGCCTGTCCACTGAATTTGTGGGCCTGATTTTTTTTTCACATTTGAAAATAAATTGCATCTGTCTTGTTTTTAAGAATGATCAAGTGAGAAGCAATCGTTAATTTAATCACGGTTTTCTTGCAAGTGTGAATGATACGAAGTCTTGTAATTCATTTCAGCCAACCGTATCAAATTCACACTTCTACCAAAGATGAGTTTGTACCGAGATGCTATGTATCGAAAAGAGAATTCTAACTGAAATACAGTCATGGACCACATATGACCGCATGTTGTTACATACGACTCGATGTGTACCATTTCTATCAATCCATATAGAACTGTGTAGCAGAAATACACAGTGGTAATGTGTGCAGAACGTGCGTTCTACACTGAGTACAGTAGAGAAACGTGCAGCAGAATATTTCTTTTGAATATTCTCTGACGTTTATCATAAACAGATTAAACTTCCTTGTTGAAGTACGAGACCTGTCATTTGATCTTATTGTGGACTAGCCAGTATACCCTGTCAAGCTGTATTAAGGGGAGGCCGACATCTCTGAAATATTTCAAAGAGTAAAACATTTTATTTCGCTTGAATATATTTATAGTTGATATATTTAAAGTTTATGCGCAATTTTATTTGAAAATAATTACACTTGTTGCCTCAATTTGATATCAATAACATGGTAATAGATGGGAAAGTGTAAAAGAATGTCAATTAGTAAGGATATTAACCTGGTAAATCTCATTTTTACTTTGCTCTTAGACTGATTTATATTGAATATCTATGTTCATTTTATCTTAAAATCCAATTTTATAGTTTTCTTCATTCCCTGATCATTTTTCTTCTCTAATCCCAACAAGCGGTGCTCCATGTTAATGCTCGTCCATAGCTTAAGGTATTATCTTGACCCTCGATTTTTATTTAATTTTGCTGCTATGTATAGCAGGGGTGTGGGGGGCCTAATCGTGTATTTGCGCCTAATCGTGTCAGCGCCAAATCGTGTAACAAACTTGCGCCTAAAAACGTGTTGCGCCTAATCGTGTAGGAAATTTGCGGTTAACGGTGGAACTGCGCCTAATCGTGTACCAAATTTGCGCTTAATTGTGGAACTGCGCCTAATCGTGTACGGAATTTGCGCCTATTTGTGTAAATGCGCCTAATCGTGTAAGGAGGCTGCGTCTAATCATGTAACTGCTCCTAATCATTTTAACGATCTTGCGCCTAATTTTTCGTTGCGCCTAACCGTGTAGAAAAAATGCTCCTAATTGTGGAACTGCGCCTAATCGTGTAGGAGATTTGCTCCTAATTGTGGAAATGCGCTTATTCGTGTGAGAAATATGCTCCTAATTGTGGAACTGCGCCTAATCGTGGAAATCATTTTGCGCCTAATTGTGGAACTGCGCCTAATCGTGTAGAAAATTTGCGTCTAACTGTGGAAATGCGCCTAATTGTGTATAGAGGCTACGCCTATACGTGCACAACGTGAAGACATAAGTAGTACGTATAGGACAGATATAGTCAACTTGACCTTTCGTCATTTTTGGGGAGGTCACGGGGAGATCACGTGATCAAGAGGTTAAGGTCACTATAGTTCCGGGACTTCCGGTCACGTGACCTTTGGGGCATGTATTCCTCCGCGGTGATGCGGTCTGGCGGCGATACGGTCGCGGGGGAAAAACCTCGGTGGACAGAATGTAGTCCCAAATACATGTACGCGGGAGCCAGAGGAAATTCTCCGGCAATCTTCGCCAATCTTTGGGACATTTTCGGAGCGAGAGGAGCCCCTAGTCAACCGATTGGGTCGAGTGAGGTGTCAACGTGGAGCGCTCGTCCAGGGCGATCAAGTCTTGGGTGAGTGCATGTAAAAAGAGGACTTGTCTCCGAAAATATAAAATGCGGAACACGGACTTTCCCTCAACAATAGGAGAACGATTCGAACATTTGCATCTATAGGGGAAAATGACTGTATGGAGTGTGGGGGTGGTCATTGTTTGTTGATTTTACTGTGAGTTTTGGGGTCTTGTTTTCTTCGTCTCACCACGTAAAACACGATGGGAATGGTCTCGGAGCTAAGCGGTGAAATTTTTCGAAAAATCCCGGTACCGGGTAGGTCTGTATTTTGGCCCATACTTGCTCAGTGGGTAGGTCTATACTGGAAAATGTACTCCTGGACATTGCGATATGAGTTGTGGGATCTTGTTGTTCACGTCTCACCACGTAGAACACGATGGGCGGGGTCCCGAAGCTAAGCGATCAAATTTTTCGAAAGGTTCTCGGAGGTCTAGATAGACCCAAAGGCCTACTGGCTCAGTGGATAGGTCCATACTGGGCAATTCGCATGTGTTCATTGCGATGATATGGGCTGTGGGATCTTGTTTTTCACGTCCCATCACGTAGAACACGATGGGAGGGGTCTCGAAAATAAGCGGCGAATTTTTTGGAAAAGTCCAGGTACCGGGTAGGTCTGTATTTTGGCCCATACTAGCTCAGTGGATAGGTCCATACTGGGAAATTTACTCCTGGACATTGCGATATGGGTTGTGGGATCTTATTTTTCACGTCTCGTCACGTATACCACGATGGTCGGGGTCCCGAAGCTAAGTGGTGAATTTTTTTTTTAATGTCACTGCGCGTTTGTGTAGTGGGTAAATAGTGCTGGGTGGACGTTTTCGGGTCTAGGTGAGCCCCTAATGGTCCGATGGTGTCGTATGAGGTCTTATTTTGAAGCCCTCGTAGAGGAGCATCCGACTGGACTAATGTATCGTCCGTTTTCGTTATTCTGCACATGCGCAATTTGGTCGTAGTATAGAAAACATACATTCTGGGGGTGCGTGAGAGTGTGTTTGGGGTTGAAATGGACCGCTATTGGTCCAAATGAGTCGTGGGATGTGTCAAAGTGAAGCTTTTGTGACGTGGAGTCAGAATGGCGTGCTTTTTATTGCAAGTCACGTCAATCTGCGCATGCGCAGTTGGGTGTAGTAAGTAAAGTGATCATTTTGGGGGTGCGTGGGGTGTGTTTTGGGTAGAGAGGGACCATCCTTGGCCCGAATGCGTCGTGTGGGGTGTCATTTTGTAGCTATCGGGGTATAGACCCCGACTTGAGGCATGTCCACGTCATCTGTGACATCATTGGTGACGTCATCAGTAGAAGTATTAGTGAAAACGGGCATTTTAGGGTGTGTAGGAACGCGTTTGGGGTAGAGATGGACATCCCTGGTCCGAATGCGTCGTGTTAGGCGCCACCTTGTATCAACGCCTGCCAACGTCAACCTTAACGCTTCAACGCCCTGGTGAATTAGCCCTGAAGCTCTGATTTCAAACTGAACTATAGATTGTAATTTCTGCTAATTGGCCGCTAGATGGCGCAGCGGTATATTACTGCACGCTTGGCTGAACACAGGTGCCAGTCGTCTTTTGGCTGCCGCTTAAACGGTGTACGACCGACAGTGTATTGAGCCCGATTCGAGATTACCCAGCATGGGGTCAATTGAGGTCTCCCAGCTTACTCGTTAATTGTACAATCAACTCTCAATGTATCATCTTTAAATATATTTAACTCTGGTAGAATATCTGATCTTATAGACAAGCCTGTTACACACACACAAAAGGCATACGTTGGATCAGATATTGGACATTGAATTTAAGCAATAACACCTAGATGAAAGAATATAACAAAATATGCACTTCAAAACCGATGAATATTAATAATAATATTGGTTGAAGAGAAATGTAACACTTTGTTGTATTATACATGTATTTTTACAGATTATGGCATTTCGACCTACCAGTTATAGTCCAACGCTTGTGAAAATATTCAAGAAAAGTTTGTATAGATACCGTGTGAATTTCACTGGATAATACTTCCCTGTTCCAGTTTCAGTATTACGCCAACAAACATAAATCACAGCATTCTAATCAAGAAAGAGGAGTTCACACATTGTATTTGGCAACAGATACTCATATAAAGTCAACTACAGTCTACGTTTTCAGGGTGGGATAAAGGTGTAAAGAAGCTGTGCGATATTGTTGTTGGTGTTGATCACACAATCATATTATGAAAATCAACCTGCTGGATGTTCCTGTCCGTAACGTTTTCGAAGCCGCAATAGTGACAAGAACCCAAGAGTAGTAGGTAGCCCGCAAGTAAAGCGTTTAGCGCTTCACTGCGCATGCGCAGAAAAAAAATGGGAGGTTTTGGGGCGGTATTGGGGCGGTATTGGGGAGGTGCGCATGCGTGATGAGGGGGCGTGGCCTATAGTGAGTGGGTGGGTTCAAAATGGCGGCACCTTATTTTCCCCCGACGACTGAAAGTTTTAGAGAAAGACTCTATAAGGGGTTCAGCTAGAGTGATTAAGTGGGGGCCGGTCGGTGGCAATTAACGCGGAGACCTGGTGACGATACCTGCTGGGCGGATTAAGCATGGATTCCAATAAAAAAAAATGTATTCATGCGCGGTGATGCGATTTGGCCGTGGTTTTGGCGGTGATTCGGTCTCGGGAAAAAGCTTCCGCGGAGAAAAAGTAGTCCCTAGATAAAATGGTCCGATTGGGTCGAGTGAGGTATCAAAGTGAAGCTTAGGGGAAGGAGCATCTAATGGGCTGGGTGTGGGGTTGACACATCGGCCTTCTGCGCATGCGCGGCGGCCGAAGGGTATGAAAATAGCCTTTTTGGAACTAGGGGAGCCCCTAGTGGACCGATGGGGTCGAGTGAGGTATCAAAGTGAAGCTTATGTGAAGGGGCATCTAATGGGCTGGGTGAGGGGTTGACATATCGGCCTTCTGCGCATGCGCGGTGGCCGAAGGGTATGAAAATAGCCTTTATGGAACTAGGGGAGCCCCTAGTGGACCGATGGGGTCGAGTGAGGTATCAATGTGAAGCATTCATGAAGGGGCATCTAATGGGTTGGGTGTGGGGTTGACATATCGGCCTTCTGCGCATGCGTGGCGGCCGAAGGGTATGAAAATAGCTATTTTGGAGCTATGGGAGCCCCTAGTTGACCGATGGGGTCGAGTGAGGTATCAAAGTGAAGCATATGTGAAGGGGCATCTGATGGGCTGGGCGCGGGGTTGAACTATCGGCATTCTGCGCATGCGCGGAGGCCCAAGGGTATGGAAATAGACGTTTTGGAGCTAGGGAAGCCCCTAATGGACCAATGGGGTCGAGTGAGGTATCGATGTGAAGCATTCGTGAAGGGGCATCTGATGGACTGGGTGTGGGGTTGACATATCGGCCTTCTGCGCATGCGCGGTGGCCCAAGGGCATGAAAATAACCTTTTTGGAGCTAGGGGAGCCCCTAATGGTCCAATGGGATCGAGTGAGGTATCAAAGTGAAGCATTCATGAAGGGGCATCTGATGGACTGGGTGTGGGGTTGAATTAGGGTCATTCTGCGCATGCGCGGTGTCCCAAGGGTATGAAAATAGACGTTTTGGCATCTAGGGGAGCCCCTAATGGTCGAATGGGGTCGAGTGAGGTATCAACGTGAAGCCTAGGTGAAGGGGTATTTGATGGCTGGGTGGGTGCATGTAAAATTTTTCCTGAAAAAAAAAAAAAAAAAAAAAAAAAAACGGAAAACGGACTTTATCGAAAAACCTGGGAAAATGCCTATATGGGGTATGAGGGGTATATAGGTCGCCGGGCTTAACGGGGCTTGTCTATCAATAGAGTTATCTCCCCCTAGTTCCAGGGTGGGTGTATGTAAAAATTTTCCTGAAAAAATACGGAATACGGACTTTATTCTAAATTACGGGAAAATGCCTATATGGGGTATGGGAGGTATAGGACCATCCTGGGAAACCTACTTCTCCACATTTGCGGTAGGGTTGTGGGGTCTCGTTTTACTCGTCTCGTCAATTAGAACATGATAGGAAGTGTCCCCGTGCGAATCGGTGAAATTTTTTGAAAAAGTACGATATAGCCTCATATAGTCCCATACTGAGGGTATAGGACCGATGTTTGTCCCCCTGGGAAACGTACTTCTATACATTTGCGGTAGGGTTGTGAGGTCTCGTTTTACTCGTCTCGTCATTTAAAACATGATAGGAAGTGTCCCCGTGCGAATCGGTGAAATTTTTGAAAAAGTACGATATAGCCTCATATAGTCCCATACTGAGGGTATAGGATCAATGTTTGTCCCCTGGGAAACGTACTTCTGTACATTTGCGGTAGGGTTGTGGGGTCTCGTTTTACTCGTCTCGTCATTTAGAACATGATAGGAAGTGTCCCCGTGCGAATCGGTGAAATTTTTGAAAAAGTACGATATAGCCTCATATAGTCCCATACTGAGGGTATAGGATCAATGTTTGTCCCCCTGGGAAACGTACTTCTATACATTTGCGGTAGGGTTGTGGGTCTCGTTTTACTCGTCTCGTCATTTAGAACACGATAGGAAGTGTCCCGGAGCGAATCGGTGAAATTTTGAAAAAGTCACCGAGGCCTGGGTAGGCCCATAGGCCTATACTGCATGGCTATGGGCTATAGACCCATACGTGGTGGACATGTTGGAATCTAGGTGAGCCCCTAATGATCCGATGAGGTCGTATGAGGTCTTATTTTGAAGCTCTCGTGGAGGAGCACTTGACTACACTAATGGTTCGTCCGTGTTCAATAGTCTGCGCATGCGCAGTCTGGCCATAGTATAGAAAACAGGTGCTATGTAGGGGTGTGTTTGGGTTAGAGATGAGCTAATCACGGTTCGAATGGGTCGTGTGAGGTGTCAAAGTGAAGCTTGTGTGGGGTAGAGTCAGAATGGTGTGTTTTTGAATGCATGTCGCGTTAATCTACGCATGCGCAGTTGGTTGTAGTAAGTAAAGTGGCCATTTTGGGGCAGTACATGAAGGTATTTGGGGTCGAGATGGGCTAATCACGGTTCGAATGCGTCCTGGAAGGTGTCATCTTGTAGTTCTCGGGGTGTACATTCCGATTTGAGGGATGTTCGCGTCATCTGTGACGTCATCGGTGACGTCATCGATGACGTCTTCAGTAGGAGTATTAGCGAAAGTGAGCCTTTTGGGGCAGTTCATTAAAGTATTTGGTGTAGAGATGGACCATCCGCGTTGCGAATGCGTCGTGTGGGGTATCATGTTGTAGCTCTCGGAGTATAGACCCTGATTTCAGGGATATTTATAGCATCTGTGACGTCATTGGTGACGTCATTAGTACAAGTTGTAGCGAAAGTGGGCCTTTTTTAGCAGTGAGGGATGTTATTTGGTGTAGAGATGGACCATCCGCGGTCCAAATGGACCGTGTGAGGTGTCATCTTGTAGCAACGCCCACCAACACCATTCTTAATGCTTCAACGCCCTGGTGAAATAGCTCAGAAGCTCTGATATTCCATGGAATTGTCACTAGTTCTTCGAAATGCGGTGATGCCCGTCAACGCCCGTCGTTACACCTTAACACTCTAACATAACGCCATGATATAGACCAGAGAGAGAACAGCAACAGCAACAACAACAAGGATGACACATGAGAGAACAACAACAACAAGAAGTTTTTTCATATAGTTTATTTTCCCCAATGTTACATCATACCCATGCTGGGGGAGCCGCGTTGGGTATATTTACAATTCAAGAAGATTCTTATCCAATCAGAAGCCACCATTTGCATGTTTCATATTCGTTCCTGTCCGTTAGATGTATTCTTGTCCAATCAGAAGTCTCCATTTCAGAAAGTGCCATCTGAACCGTTTATTCTAATCATCGTCGAGCAGGCCAGGATACCGTTGAGGTAACATATCCTCAGATAGTTGTTTGCGCATTCTGAGTATCTATCAGTGCATGGGTGAATACTTTCATCCGATGGGGGTGGTGGTCATTTTAACCACGAAGAACGTAACATTGGTCATTATCTCCACTATCCACTTGGTGTTACAATTCAAGAAGACACTTGTCCAATCAGAGGCCACCATTTGCATCTGTCATATTCGTTCCTGTCCGTTAGATGTATTCTTGCCCAATCAGAAGTCTCCATTTCAGAAAGTTCCATCTTCGGCCATGTTCGCTTTGAACCCTTTATTCGAATCATCGTCGGGCAGCCCAGGATACCGTTGAGGCAACATATCCTCAGATAGTTGCTTGTGCATTCTGAGTATCTATCAGTGCATGGGTGAATACATTCACCCGATGGGTTGGTCGGTCAGCTTGGTGTTGGGGCGTTGTTGTTGGGCCCATTCCAAGGGACCCACGAAGTTCAGTTTCTCCAGCATCGCCTCTAGCGACACTCGGTTAATGATGGTAAACGGTTGATCAAATACCTGGATGTTACTGCTCGGGTAAAAGTATCAGAATTGGACTGTCTCCTTATGCTGCCTCACATAACCAAACGCCAGATTAAATCTGAAGGCCGTAGTTTGATCGTTGAAGATGGCTTCCACGTAGCTACGTAGACGGGCGAGGACGGTCAGTCGGAAATTGTAGATATCTTGAATAGGGCGATGACGGTGGAAACAGTGCCGTATCATGGACCAATGGCGCCGATAGATGTCCCTCACTGGATGGGCGCCCTGTAAGAGATCGCTAGGAACATTTAGGGGCTCGTCCAGAAAATGTTCGATGTTGTCAGGCGTATGACTCGAAACCGTAACGGTGGGGTCCGGCTAGATATCCAGGCTCTTCTGAACGGTGGGTATAGACGAGCTCTCCTTCATCGCATCACCAGTGGCATTCGTTTCCCCGGGCTCATCTTCACTAGGTCTGACCTTCCGCGGCTCCTCTTCAGTAGGAAGTTGTCGCACATGTCATGGTACCGGGGCATGAATCAACCGTTGGTGTCGCAGCAACTGGCTGCGTCGTTTGAAGAGTTGACCTCAACCGTTACATTGTTCCGTCGCGCCCTCGTGAAATGAGCGTTCGAGGCACAGTAAATGATCCTCCCGATTGAATGACCGTGCGCAGGTTGTACAAGTATACCGAGCATCGTTGTGGGTGGAAGCCTCGTGGCGTCGTAAATTATCTAGACGAGTAAACGGCTTCTGGCAAGTTGTGCAAGTGAACATCTTGGTGGTTGACAGAGTGTCTGATGAAGCGGCCAGGCCGCTTCCCTTTTATAGCACGCTAGCTGGTGATCTATTTTTAGCACACTCCGTTCAACTATCTCCAAGTCGAGGGCCGAGCCGCGACATCTTCGGTAAGCTCCGTGTCTCTTCGGTCACCTCAGTAACGTCAACGATCAACATGTAGACATATAGAGTATGTACGGCATGTTATGGTATTCATCAGTGCATGATTGACGCATTCAGCCGATGGGGGTGGTCGGTCAGCTTGGTAACGAAAAACGTAACATTGGTCACACTCTCCACTGTCCGCTTGGTGTTGGGGCGTTGTTGTTGGGCCCATTCAAAGGGATCCACGGTGTCCAGTTTCTCCAGCGTCGTCTCTAGCGACACTCGGTTAATGATGGTAAACGGTTGGTCAAATACCCGGATGTAACTGCTCGGGTAAAAATATCGGACTTGGACTGTCTCCTTATGCTGCAGCACATAACCAAACGCCAGATTCAATCTGAAGGCCGTAGTTTGATCTTTGAAGATGGCTTCTACGTAGCTACGTAGACGGGCGAGGTCGGTCAGTCGGAAATTGTAGATATCTTGAATAGGGCGATGACGGTAGAAGCAGTGCCGGATCATGGGCCAATGGCGCCGATAAATGTCACTCACTGGATGGTCTTCGTGTAACAGATCGCTGGGAACATTTATGGCTTCGTACACGAAGTGTACTTTGCCCTCCACGTCGTACAAAATCTGGCCCAAGGTCTTGTCGTCGGAATTTGACTGTTGAATTAGGGCGACATCATCATCGGCCCTCGTGCGATGGGTGGGAGTTCCCCCTGTTTCGATATTGATGCCTACAGGCTCTTCTATCTGCAAACGTGGCTGCGGAACAGGGTGTCGTGTGCGTTGGTGTCGCAGCAACTGACTGGTCAGTTTGAAAAGCCGACCACATTCTTCGCATGGACGCTTGGGTACTTCATGGCGTGCACGTGTGTGGCGCTGTAAATGATCCGGGCGCTGAAACGGCAGTGTACATATCGTACAGTTATACCGGGCGGTTCCTTCGTGCTTGGTAGCCTCATGGCGGCGCAAGTCGTGCAGACGAGTGAATGATTTCGAGCACGTAGTACAAGTGAACATCTTGGTGGTTGACAGAGTGTCTGATGAAACGGCCAGACCGCTTCCCTTTTATAGCACGCTAGCTGATATCATGTTCGGGCACTTCCGTGTCTCTTCGGATGTAAAAGTCCCCGGATGTAAAAGTGCCCGAATGTTTACGAATGTTCCACCATTCCGGACTTCTATCAGGTCCATGTCCAGAAGCTCTCATGCGCCGCCATTTTGGAGCCGCCATGTTGGATCCGCCATTTTGGAACCGCCATCTTGGATATGTCCCACAATGCACCGGGTCAAAATACTCGCTTCTGATTGGACGAGAGCTCTGTGACGGATTTTAAATACTCGCTTCTGTTTGGTGTACGTCGCTAAAGGTGACCGGAACTGACCTTTGACCCCGGCGCGCGCAGTGTAAAGGTTTCCACCGCGGCCGCAGCCACGTTTGCAGATAGAAGAGCCCGTAGGCATCAATATCGAAACAGGGGGAACTCCCACCCATCGCACGAGGGCCGATGATGATGTCGCCCTAATTCAACAGTCAAATTCCGACGACAAGACCTTGGGCCAGATTTTGTACGACGTGGAGGGCAAAGTACACTTCGTGGACGAAGCCATAAATGTTCCCAACGATCTGTTACACGAAGACCATCCAGTGAGTGACATTTATCGGCGCCATTGGCCCATGATCCGGCACTGTTTCTACCGTCATCGCCCTATTCAAGATATCTACAATTTCCGACTGACCGACCTCGCCCGTCTACGTGGCTACGTAGAAGCCATCTTCAAAGATCAAACTACGGCCTTCAAATTGAATCTGGCGTTTGGTTATGTGCTGCAGCATAAAGAGACAGTCCAAGTCCGATATTTTTACCCGAGCAGTAACATCCGGGTATTTGACCAGCCGTTTACCATCATTAACCGAGTGTCGCTAGAGACGATGCTGGAGAAACTGGACACCGTGGATCCCTTGGAATGGGCCCAACAACAACGCCCCAACACCAAGTGGACGGTGGAGAGTGTGACCAATGTTACGTTTTTCGTTACCAAGCTGACCGACCACTCCCATCGGCTGAATGCGTCACTCATGCACTGATGAATACCATAACATGCCGTTCATATTCTATATGTCTACATGTTGATCGTTGACGGTACGGAGGTGACCGAAGAGACACGGATGTTACCGAAGATGTCAAGGCTCGGCCCTCGACTTGGGGATAGTTGAACGGAGTGTGCTAAAAATAGATCACCAGCTAGCGTGCTATAAAAGGGAAGCGGCCTGGACGTTTCATC
>JAVTVY010013070.1:0-55521 GCA_036873755.1 Hanleya hanleyi
TTGATGTAACCATCCTACCAAAAATATTTAGCAATTTTTGGGTAGCCTCATTTTTTTATTATTTGAAATATAAAGGATTCCAGTAGTGATCTGTTCAAAATTTTCAAAAATTAATGTTATGACTTTTTGAAATAAGTAGATACCAATAAATCTACATATGCATAACCTATAACCAATTTCAAATCTTGTTTTATAAATGTTTTGTCAAATTCACATTTGATAATGATAAATTATAAAATAAAATAAAAATGCCTTCCAACCTACCTACTCACCAATATCCATGAAACCTGGTGACATTTTATCCTTCTTTCTATCCCATGATGCATTATGTATCCATGCCAACTGAATTACAGTTTCCACCTGTGTAGTCCAAAGATGGTGGATTTATACTTCTGATTCCCACAATGCAGTGCAGTGATGACATCAGGTTCAATGTCTATTATTGAACCTTAGTTACAACTATTATTATGGATGGCCTAAAGTTAATCTGCCATGGCAATTTTCCAGTAGGCCTACTTACTACATGTTTATATTTGCAGGAAAGTAATAATTTGTGAATATATTATTTAGATCTCACATAAAATTGAGTAGTAAACAGTCTCGACCAGGACTGAAATTCTGAACATTTCATGCCTTGAACCTAGAAAGAGATACTGTTGCCTTAAACATGATAACATAAATATCATTGTCTTGCAGGTTCAGTGCATTCTCAGGTTGAAGACACTTGTGAGCTTCATAGTGGGTATTCTGATAGTGTTAACCATTATGCCTGTGAGTAGAACTTGTACATGGACTGCAAAAATAAATGAAATTTAAATTTATCGTTCTCAAAACTGCTGAACTAAGAAGATTTATCGTGCTGTTCCCTCATATTTTTCTGTGAAAGAAGAAACAAGGAAACCTTTCCTGAAAATCCATCAGCAATCTGTCAGGGGAGAATAGCAAGAATCTATTTTCATGGTGGATTTCATCATTGAGACAAGTGTAATCTATCATCTAAATGTAGTTTAAATCTGTATTAGACCACCAGTTTGTCAAAAAAGTTATTTTTTAAGACTGATGAGTTCTTTAACTCTACCAGTCTATGATCATTTAATCTTTCAGAATATATGAGGTTGATGACCAGGAGATGAAAGTGTGACCATGCAGGCTGTATGGTGCTTGAGTAACACTAAAATAATCTTCTCACTCGTGTTTCTATGTAAAAAAAAGGAAATAAATCTGAATGCTAAATGTTACTTTTCTCTGTACATGTTTTGCAGCCATTGTAAGTCGACCTCAGTGAGTTCTCTTCATATTTGAGTCTGTACCGCCTACAATGCCCATGTAAGTAACAGCCTCTTCATTTCACTGCACTGCAACGGTCTAGTGGTTAGAGAATCCTCCTCACAAGTGGGAGGTCCTATGATCAATCTCTGGTCGAGTCATATCTAACACTTAAAAATTGGAACTTGTTGCTTCCTTCATTGATGCTCAGCATTAGGAAGATAGATCAATGTGACTGAGTGAAGTATCATCAGTAAAGACAGCACTATAACAAGAGACAAAATTGGCTTCAATATGCGCCAGCAAAACAAACACATTAATTTGGTAATGAAACAATTAGCTTTCCCAAAATAGAGCACTGGCTTGTTTAGGAATACAGCAACTGTTGAACTTTTGACCTCAGAATCAACAGGAGCTCGGAATATCCGAAAGACAGAATGCATATTCTAGAACCGGAGAGATCACATCTCAAAATGAATATGTTTGCTATGACGGTATACATGAAGTTTGGTCACATTCCACAGCCCTGAATTGAAATATACTGCTGATAAACATTCTCATTTTCCTGATCTTCAAGCCGAGTGATTACTTGACTGTTGACCTTTTGACCTGTCACAGTGCCCAGACAATGCAGATCATATCTACTGCTTCATCTGTTTGTTTCAGATTTGCCTATGACCTGTCACAGTACTCAGCCAATGCAGATCATATCTACTGTTTCATCTCTTTGGAGAATGTTTCATCTGTTAGTTTCAGATTTCTTTTGGACCTGTCACAGATCCAAGATATTGCAGATCATATCTAATGTTACATCTATTTCATTTCAGATTTCCCTAGGACCTGTCACAGTACCCAGACTATGCAGATGATATCTACTGTTTCATCTCTTTGGTTTCAGATTTCTCTGTGACTGGTTATAGCACCCAGACATTGCAGACCGTATGTACTGTTTCTTCTGTTGGTTTCAGATTTCTTTTTGACCTGTCACAGATCCAAGATATTGCAGATCATATCTAATGTTACATCACTTTGATTTCAGATTTCTCTATGGACGGTCACAGAACCCAGACAAAACAGATCATATCTACTGTTTCGTCTCTCTGGTTTCAGATTTCTCTGTGACTGGTTATAGTACCCAGACATTGCAGACCGTATGTACTGTTTCTTCTGTTGGTTTCAGATTTCTTTTTGACCTGTCACAGATCCAAGATATTGCAGATCATATCTAATGTTACATCTCTTTGATTTCAGATTTCTCTATGACCTGTCACAGTACTCAGCCAATGCAGATCATATCTACTGTTTCATCTCTTTGGAGAATGTTTCATCTGTTAGTTTCAGATTTCTTTTTGACCTGTCACAGATCCAAGATATTGCAGATCATATCTAATGTTACATCTATTTCATTTCAGATTTCCCTAGGACCTGTCACAGTACCCAGACTATGCAGATGATATCTACTGTTTCATCTCTTTGGTTTCAGATTTCTCTGTGACTGGTTATATCACCCAGACATTGCAGACCGTATGTACTGTTTCTTCTGTTGGTTTCAGATTTCTTTTTGACCTGTCACAGATCCAAGATATTGCAGATCATATCTCCTGTTACATCTCTTTGATTTCAGATTTCTCTATGGACTGTCACAGAACCCAGACAAAGCAGATCATATCTACTGTTTCGTCTCTCTGGTTTCAGATTTCTCTTGTGACTGGTTATAGTACCCAGACATTGCAGACCGTATGTACTGTTTCTTCTGTTGGTTTCAGATTTCTATTTGACCTGTCACAGATCCAAGATATTGCAGATCATATCTAATGTTACATCTCTTTGATTTCAGATTTCTCCATGACCTGTCCCAGTACTCAGCCAATGCAGATCATATCTATTGTTTCATCTCTTTGGAGAATGTTTCATTTGTTAGTTTCAGATTTCTTTTTGACCGGTCACAGATCCAAGATATTGCAGATCATATCTAATGTTACATCTCTTTGATTTCAGATTTCCCTAGGACCTGTCACAGTACCCAGACTATGCAGATGATATCTACTGTTTCATCTCTTTGGTTTCAGATTTCTCTGTGACTGGTTATAGTACCCAGACATTGCAGACCGTATGTACTGTTTCTTCTGTTGGTTTCAGATTTCTTTTTGACCTGTCACAGATCCAAGATATTGCAGGTCATATCTAATGTTACATCTCTTTGATTTCAGATTTCTCTATGGACTGTCACAGAACCCAGACAAAGCAGATCATATCTACTGTTTCGTCTCTCTGGTTTCAGATTTCTCTTGTGACTGGTTATAGTACCCAGACATTGCAGACCGTATGTACTGTTTCTTCTGTTGGTTTCAGATTTCTTTTTGACCTGTCACAGATCCAAGATATTGCAGATCATATCTAATGTTACATCTCTTTGATTTCAGATTTCTCTATGACCTGTCACAGTACTCAGCCAATGCAGATCATATCTACTGTTTCATCTCTTTGGAGAATGTTTCATCTGTTAGTTTCAGATTTCTTTTTGACCTGTCACAGATCCAAGATATTGCAGATCATATCTAATGTTACATCTATTTCATTTCAGATTTCCCTAGGACCTGTCACAGTACCCAGACTATGCAGATGATATCTACTGTTTCATCTCTTTGGTTTCAGATTTCTCTGTGACTGGTTATAGCACCCAGACATTGCAGACCGTATGTACTGTTTCTTCTGTTGGTTTCAGATTTCTTTTTGACCTGTCACAGATCCAAGATATTGCAGATCATATCTAATGTTACATCTCTTTGATTTCAGATTTCTCGATGGACTGTCACAGAACCCAGACAAAGCAGATCATATCTACTGTTTCGTCTCTCTGGTTTCAGATTTCCCTTTGACCTGTCACATATCCCAAACAGTCACAGATCCCATTGTTTTCTTCTGTTTGGTTTCAGATTTCTGTATGTCCTGTCACACATCACAGACTATGCAGATCGTTTATCTACTGTTTCATCTGCTTGGCTTCAGCAGATCATTTATCTACTGTTTCTTCTGTTGGGCTTCAGATTTCTCCATGGTCAGTCACAGATCCCAGACTACGCAGATCATAGCTACTGTTTGGTTTCAGATTTCTCTTTGACCTGTCACAGACCCCAGAATATGCAGATCTTATATCTGCTGTTCATCTGTTTTGTTTCAGATTTCTCTATGATGTGTCATAGATTCTATCTAGACTATGCCGATCGAATCTAATTTTCATCGTTTGTTTTCAGATTTCTCTACGACCTGTCACAGATCTCGGACAATACAGATCATGTTTTATCAAGCAGTCTTGTCTGCTCTTGCCTTCTTCAAGACAACCTGTGCTACTTTTGCATTTCTGACACTTTCTTCAATTAGGTAATGATCACAGAGGCCAGGCTAGGGGGTTTGGATTAGAAATGCTTGCTAAAGTATGAGATGTGAAAAGCAAGTCAAGCTATTTGTCCTTGACATTCCTGTCGGTCATTTTTGAACTGCTGAAATACTGCGTACATTATCATTGTGTTTAAAATTATTGTACCTGCCTCTTAAACATACTAATCACTGAAGCACAGAATTGTCCAGTTGCTCTCTTTATACGCCTATCCTTAGACATGGGGCAAATAGGAACCCTTTTCATTTTGAGGTCAAAATGTCCAAGGAGATCACTGTGATAAAAATAATCTGGATCATGACAAACCTCAGGTATATCACTACCGGTACCTTGATCTTGTAGGCATAAATCTGTGAGTCTACAATTTACTTTATGCCTTTCTCATTTGAGATTGCAAATATTAATTCTGGTCAAATGTGTGGGCAAGTTTTGAAGCCCTACATGCTCTTGTTAAATTTGATTTGGAATGTGAATTTTTAGAGAACTCCTGCCTTTGTCAAGGGAAATAACTTTGCTGAAAGTGTTGATCAATACTCATGGTTCAGTACAATATGCAGCTGACCAGAAGCAGAAGACTGATCGCAGTTTCTCCTACATTAAAGTGTAACTGTGGTACTTGTGTAAGTGCACCTCATATTCAAGTTAACGATGTGAATAATAAAACATCTTTCCCAACATTCTGTTATTTTATGGCTCAGAGGGTTCAAAGGCAACTTTCTACAGTGGGAGAAATCTTCACTGCCCCTTTTTGACGTCATAAATTGAGTGTCCTCATGCACAGTCTGCTTGATGTCGAGGCAGTGCAGAGAATGGAACAGATTAACAATGTTGCGTTGTGAGATGGATAATCGTTCCATAATAATGTCGCAAGTTGCGATATGCTTGTGGCGCTGTGCACTACAATAACATTAATAACTTTGAAATTGTCAAATTTAAAGTCATAAAACAAGAAACAGGGTATAAATTCAATAATTTGGAAGATTATCTTGAATATGATGTACACTTACAGAAGTACCACAGTTACACTTTTAAGAGGTGACACAATTTATTAGAGTGACTGATCAGAATTAGTAGCAAAATTTGGTGGTGATTGAAAGTTAGTAGATTGATTCAATTAATGGGTGCTCATCATAAGGACAAATGAGGACATACAACTGAAATTACTTTCAAAGTTTTATTCCATTTGCAGGTAGGAGTAAATATTGCATCACTTGATCTGTCAGTCGACGATGCCTTGTAGTATGGAGATCTTGGTGCTGGTAGCTGAAAATCGGTGACTCCAAAATTTTATTGGGAAATTTACAGGTAAATAATCTGCACTTTCATAAAGTCTAAGTAATCTCAAGACATGCTGAAATAAAACATGTTATCTTGTAATTATTATTAGGTTTTATTATGTAAACTAGATTCCACCTAACGAATTTCAATTCTCTCTCTCTCTCCAATGTAGGACCGCAGTGTTAATTAGTTCGTCCTAACTGCTAAGAATGAAGGATCTAAATTGGTGATGTTGCAGTGAATTCCTTCTCTAAATGCATACGAGATATGTGAGAAATTTTATTAATTGCATGTTGATATGATATATATTTCTTCACAGAATAACCCATGCTACAGTACACTTGTCCTCATGGTGGTGAATAGTCCAAGCACAAAACCAATGCCATCGCAGTGTGGATGATCTGCTATTTGAGAGTTGAGATCCTCAGCCGGAGACTGTCACAGTGTGGATAATCTGCTATTTGAGAGTTGAGATTCTCAGCCGGAGACTGTCCCAAGAATTTGGAAACATTATGTCAAATCGACAGAACTTGAGAGCTGTACTCTTCCAGACTCATTTCTTTATAGTGTAAATTTCCTTTCAACTTCACAATAAGCGACTCCTAGACTGCATTGCAACGCCACAGAGGAGCAACCTGTCAAATAAAAGGATGATGAAATCAGATTTTAATATATGCTTTTGATATGGTGTCTGCGAGCCACATGTATCATTGACATACTTTAGTTTAACTGATCTCAACATGCTCAAAAAAGACCAAATTGGAATGGTGTTCTGACAATGTAATGAATTTCATTATAATGAGGTTTCACTGTATATTCATACGATTGCACATTATGTCTGTCAAATCTGTGATTCACTGCTTAAAGGTGAAATGCAAAGGTCATATTTTGTCTTTTATGTTCTTCATGGGTTAATGTTGGAACTATCAGCTAATTTACTTCTTTTGGTTTTATTAGAAGTATTTGTCTACTAGCTAGTAGCTTTAGAAAAGTTGGTATCTCAAGCCTGGTCGATTTCAAATGAAATCTGCATCACTTATCTGGCCTTGTTACCCCTCGGGCAAATGTGCCCGAATGGTATTGTCATCGTTGCTTCATCTGTCTGTCTGTGGACACGGTTTCTCAAGAAGGATTATAGCCAGCATCTCTCACAATTCGGAAAACATCACATGGTATCAAAATAACTCCCATTTAGCACCATGTTAAAAATTGCTGAAGTGAATGGATTACCTCGGCAATTGCTGAATGCTGTGGCCAATTGTGAGGGTTGAGCCAGGCATTGAAATTCATACCACTTATGCATCTGGTGAAAGGTGAGAAGCTTATTGAAAATGACTGACCGTGGCCTATTTTATCAAGGTCAAATTCTATTATTTGCTATACATTATTTGAAGATTAAAGCTAAGGTCTCCAAATTCATATTAAATATGCAATTGGTGATTGCCTAGAAGCCTATTCCAGTTGACTGACCTTGATTTATTTTTTCAAGGTCATATACTGATATGAAATGTTTTGAATTATGATATAACATGAAGAAATGTAGCTACTAGGCTTTCCAAATTAATACTATGTATACATCTGGCGATGGCCCAGAGGTGTGCTGAAGATGACTGACCTTGACCTATTTTCTACAGATCAGATTCTATTTAGTACAATATTTCATGAAGGAGTATATCTACCTTGTCCAAATTTATACCATGTATGCCTGAACCTGAAGTCTATTGAATATCACTGACCTTGACCTATTCTCTAAGTTAAAAGGTCAAATTCTATATGTTCAGGTGTATAAGATCTTGTTCCATATGCAATTAAGTTAGAATAGACCAGATAATTGTTGAAGATGATTGACTTTGATCAGTATTTCCAAGATCAAACTACTTGATTTGATTATGTCTACCAGAACCTCACCGCAAAATTTTCCCATCAGTTAAGGCCTTGGCAAAAGCCGACCTGTCTCAACTTCTATGTATTTCTAAAATGATAGAACTACAGTCAACACTACTAGATCACCTTTTTGTCAACCTACAATACATGGTGTTGTCAAAGTTCTAAAAGTACATCGTATTCAATGCATGACTGTAGACAATAACTGAGAGCCGACATGGCCGAGGGGTATTGGAGCCCATTGGGCCATTTTATGTCACAGCTCGGTCAATACTTGAATGGGTGACCGGGTGCTGTACTGGCTGGGCTGATCAGTGTCCAGGGTAATAAGAACTGTGAGCACTCTCATGTTCTGGCACATGTAGGCACCGTCGTGATATGACTGAAACAAGGTTGAAAACGACGTTCAACCCTACTACTCATTCACCCTTTTTATGTCACAGGTCAGATGTCCATGCTTGTAATGTTCCGTCTTCAGGTGGCTGGAAGTAAGGAAAGGAAAGATTACGTAGTGGTGATTGTGTGCAAATTGGAAGTCAGCTGGGCTTGGGGAACCAACATTTCAAACGATTCTAGCAGACAAACTACTTCAAATTAAATCAAGTACCGGTAGCAGATATACCGATATTTTTTATCATTATTCAACTTATACATGTTATATAAAATACTAAAAGAAGAATCTAAAAACCTTTGCATTTCAACTTTAAAAGATGCAGCAATAATTGAGATTGGCTTTGTTTAAGTTAACAAATACTAAATATAGAGTATTCACTTTGAAAGACCCAATACTTGATATCTGGTCCTACAACAACGGTAATGTGAGTGGAACTGCTGATATAATTGGCCATGATATAAAGTTATGTACCGTGGATTCGCGAGTTCAATGTTTAAATTCACACACCCTGCATCTGACCATAGTTCAGCCGATGTGCACATTGTCTTGAGATGGGTAAGCCAATGTTGAAAATTCTGATTTATTTCAAATTTATCCTAGGGCATCACCTTCCCTATCGCTATGGTTATGATTGACAGGTGTGCCTGAAAATTACATGTGCCTACTCCATCGATAGACAGTATATTTCACATTTGAAACCTAAAGCAGCTATTTTGCACTAATATACAGTACTACTTCATTGGCCCTGGTATTGAGGAACCTCGACATATGATGCCTTGCAAGTATTCTGAGTATAGCTAATACAACAAAATGTTGTGGTATTTTATGCCAATCATCCCTTGAATTCTTTCATAGATAATATTGTATTAGTTGGATAGATGAATTTCTCTTATTTCCACTATCAATGTTGAACATTTGTGGGAAATGAATGAACATACACTGATACAATTGCTGTTTCGGACCATTTTGCATGGCAGGACGGTAAATTTAACCCATGACTATATTAGTCCATTATCTTTGATGTTCAGTTAGACAGTGAAATAATATCGGTTGGTAAGCTTACACTACCATCTAGCGTAATCAACCTTTCAGAATAATTGCAGTATATCTGACAGTATTTGGTCTTCAACCCATCAGATTGTTATTTCTCACGGAGGAGACCGTCACTGTATTGTTTGGGAAGTGCGTTTATAACTCGTTATGATTTACATTTCCAAATAAAGTTGTTGCGATGGACATCCCAGGTATTTTAATAGTGTTTTGACTTATAAGACTATGCTGTTTGTGGAAATATAGTGAATTCAGAGACCATTCAAAATTACGTAACCCTGCCTGAATCGACTGCTTGTGTCAATGGGCGCAGTCGCTGTATATAATTCAAGGAGGTACTCTCTAAAAACAATCGCTGTAACAAAATTGCACATCCACAATAATTGTGTTCCAGTGGTACACAAATTTTGAAGAAAACCTACACATCTTTTGTACCAGTACACAATTTTTTGTGGATGTGCAATTTTGTATACCGGGGTACAGTTGTTTTTACAGAGTATCATACATGATGATGTAACCCTCCATTATTGTAAATGTTTGTGGAGTGGAAGGGGAGAGGGGGGCATTGTCTGGATACCTGACTACTAAGGTTTTTGCGGGTTCCTTAAAGTATACTTTCCTGAAAACACTGCATGGTACATGTAGTTTGATGAAGTAGCCACTTATTCTCATGTTAGTGGGAAGGGGGGGTATCTGTGGCGGTGTTACATAATTGTGAATGGTTTATAATTCTGCTCGCTTTCTTCCATCATTTTTCTGGGCTTGCTCGTCCATAGCCTTCAGTTCGTCTGTACCGCCGATTTTGTCTACGTTGGAAATTGAATCTGTTCTGAGTTGACCTTCCGTGAAAAAGGATCGCTTAGACACCAGAAATTACCTTTAGGTTGAAGATGCTGATCTTGAAGACACTGCTCTCGGTTAAAACAACCAGGAAACTTCTTTGATGATGCCCAGGCCTACATGCGGACTTCTAAGCATTTCTTTTCTGACAACACCAGCTCCGCAATGTTGTTGTTGTTGTTGGTACAGGAAGCAATTTGCTCACGCATGCGTGTTGAAAATACGCTTTGCATGCTGGAATATGAATTACGTCATAAATACCAAACTGCGGCTTTCGGAATGAAAACATATATTGGTCCAAATGTTTGCCACGCCATGATGGGGATCAGATAATCGACTGATAAAACGGAATTCGACTGATGAAAACGGAAACTCGGTCGGTTATTTGTTGATAGCTCGCTTAATACTGGTTCGATTCTGACAATCTAAACTTTCCGGAGTAGCTGAAGAGATTCTCTTTTCAAAAATATATAGTTTGATGACAAATGTTTTTTAATTTTTGAGATAGTGGGCAACTGAAATTTTCGTGTCGACTTCGCTGAATTTTTTTCTGGACCGACCGACATGCGGTTTTTCTTGTCCGGAAAATTATTCCGTGGACTGACTGAAATACTTTTAGGTTTCCGGAACGCTCTACTTTCTTACGAATAAAATGATATAAAATATATGCATGTACCTTCTACCGTTTTCCTTAAAAGGGTTCGCTGAAAAAAACCGATTGAAAATCACAACATTCTCAGCTGAATCTGCCGTAAAACGGATTAGTGAACCGAGTTAAAAACTCGGATTTGGAGACGG
Source organism: Hanleya hanleyi (assembly GCA_036873755.1). Taxonomy (NCBI): domain Eukaryota; kingdom Metazoa; phylum Mollusca; class Polyplacophora; order Lepidopleurida; family Hanleyidae; genus Hanleya; species Hanleya hanleyi. The sequence goes on from JAVTVY010013070.1 coordinate 10,908, forward strand.
ACTTCAGAAGATTCCGAAAATCCGGAATAAGGATCGCGGGTAAGTTTATTGAAAGGTTGGTTATGTCGGTAGGTCATAAATATCGAATTAAATTTAAAAAGCATAGTTTGCACAAAAAATATCCTAGTTTTCAAATAAATGAATGTTTGTCATGTAATAACTTAATGTAAATGGAAATAGTATTTAATTTTGAATTGATCATTAATTTTATATATATTTTTATAATCGAAATGCAGAATGACCAGGAATATACATATTTTGTTCACTTAACTTAACTGTTCACCAGTCTGGGCTGTGAGATGTCAACAAATCAGTAAGTGAACAAAACTCACAATGATAAAATTCATTTTAGTTCATATAAATTATAATAATTACTGAGAACAAAATATGTATATTCCTGGTCATTTTTCAGGTACAAGAAGGTACATGCATCAAATCCAAATCCGAGTTTTTAACTCGGTTCACTAATCCGTTTTACGGCAGATTCAGCTGAGAATGTTGTGATTTTCAATCGTTTTTTTTCAGCGAACCCTTTTAAGGAAAACGGTAGAAGGTACATGCATATATTTTATATCATTTTATTCGTAAGAAAGTAGAGCGTTCCGGAAACCTAAAAGTATTTCAGTCAGTCCACGGAATAATTTTCCGGACAAGAAAAACCGCATGTCGGTCGGTCCAGAAAAAATTTCAGCGAAGTCGACACGAAAATTTCAGTTGCCCACTATCTCAAAAATTAAAAAACTTTTGTCATCAAACTATATATTTTTGAAAAGAGAATCTCTTCAGCTACTCCGGAAAGTTTAGATTGTCAGAATCGAACCAATATCAAGCGAGCTATCAACAAATAACCGACCGAGTTTACGTTTTCATCAGTCGAATTCCGTTTCATCAGTCGAATACGCCGACCCGCCATGATGGACCGAATGAAATTGGTACATCGTTTGTCCACACCCACACGCTCCTACATTGGCGGGGAAAAAACCGTTTGTCAATATATGATGTACCATATGTTTACCAATGTCGGACCATGATGGTTACAGGTTGGGGAAAACGCGTGTGTATCCAGACTATCCCTACTGCCGCTGTTGTTGTTGCCACCATGTTAATGAGTGTCCAGTTTCCGTTACCTATTTTATGTTCTGTCAACTTTTCAAGTTTTTGTCGCAAACTCGGAAAAACAAAGTCTCACAAATCTCCACCAAGCAGTTTGGGTTGTCCAGCAACAATTATAAAAGTCGATAGAAGAGTGTAACAACGTTAACACTTTAAAATATATGTTTTGAGATAGCTGAAAATTGTGTATTCCTGTTCAATCAAGGGACATCACTCGTTATCTCATCTGTCACCATTCCTGCACAAAAATAGTTTTACACATTGGGTGCATGTAATATGCAGAGATCTTTCCATGAATATTTCAGAAGCAGAATGTGGAAAAAACATTTATGAATACAGGGAAATTATTACGTAAATGATTTGAACACCACTGGATTTTAGAAACTTACCATAAAAAGATAATGGAGAGGGTCTTGAGGGGTGAGATTAAATGGTGAAAATTCCAAACTGTAACTCAACACACATATTTCATCAAAATGTAAATGAATACAGGCAAAGCGAAATATCCCATTGTTTTCTAAAATGAATTACACCTATACTGGTATTATTTAATACTAAATTACTGTTTGAACACGCTTTCTAATGAGAATGAGTTAGCCCCACAAAATCACTCAACATGCGCCTCTCAAAATCTGTGGTTTAGCAGACGACATATTTTGAGTAGGAAAGTAGTGCCACTGGAAAATTAACAAATACACGCATAAAATTAGATAAATGCAAATGTAACTTGAAGATATCAGACCTGAAACTATACACGAACATTAAAAATACAGAAACCTGGACACTCTAAAGAAGGAAGTTTCAGACCTCTTTCTTGTCGTGCAAGAACTCTGTCTTTTTCTGTGTTAGCAAGACACAGAGCCGGCGCTCAAGTTTTCTTCACTTTAAGACAGGACCATTAGTCCCTACGGGACTAGCCCCGTAAAAACACCAAAACAAGGTTACCAAGAAGATAAAGCTTCGAAACTATTTCTTTTGGAGAAGGAACTTTGTTGTTTTGTGCACGAGCAAGCAAGACGAAAACCTGTTCAAGCTGTACAGCCCTCCTATATATATCTGACCGACCCCATCGGGTCATCTGCTGAAAATAGCGGGTCAACATCGATATTTCATAGTGTATCTTGACGCATAAAAATAGGGGCTTTAGAAGGTTTGTGGAGTGACGTTTGCACGACGTCTCAGGTGCATTGTGGAATTACGGGGCTCCGGGCGTCTTCTGAGAATGTCCGGAACGTTGAATACGCCCCAGTCACTTCGATGTTATTTGCACAGCAATACATATGTGCCTTACACGGTGTGCGCCCTATGAAGCGAGGGAGGGGAATCTCTCAGACACTTCCAGCATTCTACCTGCAGTGCTGCCACCGGAGGCTGCCCATACAAACCTTGTATACAATAGGTCTGGTCCCCGACACTATCTCCAGCACTATCTCCAGTACAATGGCACGCGAGGAACCAACCCATCATTTTTTTTTTGTGGATTAAGTTATAGACTTCGGGTATGGGTTCGACTCGGCTGACGCTGTAAAGTATGATGGGAGGGTGTACGAGGGACGTTAGTCGACTCTTGCTGGAAGTTATGATGCACTGCATGACCATCCGTGATCTAATTTGGGTCATGTGGGGTATCATACTGAAGCGCTCGTGGGTTAGTCAGACTGGCGTGGTCTTTATTGTAAGTATCGTCAATATGCGCATGCGCAGTTGGGTAGTAGTAGTAGTAGTAGAAAAAGGGCGTTTGAGAGGACATTTTAGGGTCTAGGAGAACCATCCAAGCGCTCGTCGGATAGAGTCAGGCTGGGGTGGTTTGTACTGGAAGTGTGATCAATCTGTGCATAGGCAGTCATGGAGTAGTACAAAAGGGAGGGTTGAGTGGACGTTTTGGTGTCCAGGTGGACCATTCATGGTCCAAATGGGTCGTGTGTGGTGTCATATTGAAGCGCTCCTGGGGTAGAGTAAGACTGGCGTGGTGTTAGTGGAAGAACCTTCAATATGTGCATGCGCATTCGGGCAGACGTAGAAATAGGGTGTTTGGATGGATGTTTTGGGGTCTAGCATCTTCACCAGCCAGGTCAACTACATCGCAAAGCTCTCTACGCTGCCTTGACATTCACCTAGTGGAAGTTTTAACGATGAACGACTGTTTTGCCTCCAGGAGTTGTCCCCATTCAATTTCAAGTCGACCACACTCGTAAGGCGATTCGTTATCGTTCGACCATGCAGCGCATCCCAAAAGCTGATTCAATTGATCAGAACACCGAAAGTGGCCGTGAAAATGCTTCTCCTGTTTTTTTCCGGCAGAATTTCCCCGCACATTCGACACAGCTCGTTCTCAGTGGGGGCCGCCATCTTGGTAATCAACTGCTACGTAACACGCATTCTGATTGGATGCAGCAAGCCATCTCTGCATCCCACTCATCGATGAGGATTCACGTTCCAACTTTACTAGAGAAGTATGCCAAGGCAATGTACAGAGCAACGTGATGTACGTCGACTTGGCTAGAGAAGATGGGGGTCTATCAGCAGGGTCTTATTTTGAAGAGCCTGTGGCTAGAATCTGACTGGGGTGATTCGTGGTGGAAGAGCAGTCAATCTACGTATGCGCAGTTTGATAGTAGTAGAAAACTACTATTTGAATAGATATTTTGGTGTCCAAAAACGCCGTGTGGGGGTTATATTGAAGCTCTTTGGAGAGAGAGAGAGAGAGAGAGAGAGAGAGAGAGAGAATTAAGATTTAACGTCGCATTCGATCTTTGGATAGTCAGACTGGAGTGGTTTTTAGTGGAAGTGCATGCAGTCGGGTAATAGTAGAAAAAGGGTGTTTGGATTGGCGTTTTGGGGACTAGGTGGACCATCCATTCAAATTGGCAGTGAGAGGTGTCCTATCGAAGCACTCGTGTAGTAGACTCAGCCTGGAGTGGTGATCTTGTCCAGTCACGTCATTCTGCACATGTTCAGTAAGTAGTAAGAAAAGGGCAGTTTCGAAAGCGCATAAAGCATACCCTGCTCACTAATTGGATGTCATCCATGAGCGCGACGAGATGACAAATTGGAGCAATATGCAGGAGATGAGAAAAATTGACGTCTGGCGACCATATGACTCTACAGGAAAGCTTTCCCCGGCACCTCACATTCAGACACGAGAATACGGTGGATTCTCGGATGTAGCCTTAGTATCTCAGTCTCGCTTTTATTGCAGCTGTTCATGTGAAGGCTGAAGTATCCACACGGCCCCTAGCACCGGCTTAGGCGGAATAAATGCATGCATTGGAACAGAATTGCATGTCAGCCCAACTGATCTGCATCAATAATAGCATTGACTATATAGTCATCTTGATGTAGCACTTTGGCAAGAATATTTCTGTTGCCAGGTTCAAAGCTTACATTAGTCAATGAGTATGCCGAAGTACTCATGGTAGGGATTTAAGATAGGGCATTAAGGTGGTAAGACAGAGCATTAAACCATTACGATAGAGCATTTAAAAGATTGAAAATGCCAGATAGGAACACGAACAATAGGTGTTCATCCACCTAAGACCAATATCAGCAAACCAGCCATGGTGATTTATGGAAAAGTATAGCTTGTTTCCACTTGAATTGAAGAGAAATTCTAAGCACCGAGACATCATGAAAACCAAGCATCACTTGGAAGAGAATCTGGGGCTACCACCCATCAAGGCTCTGAAAAACGCAGTCAAAATGTGAAAACAGCCGTTCCAGAATATGTTGCCCCGACAACATCCTGAACTGCTGAAGGCGCTTATTGATGGATCCAACAGACTATGAACATGGACTAAGGCGAACATGGCTGATGAGCCAACGCTGAGGACAGCGCACAAGACACAAACAGGACGTTTACATGGTGCAATAAAGACAAGTGATATTACAGTGCTAGACATCACATTATTACATATAAACTGATCTAACATGGTGGCTGCTATTACTCTCGTGGGTTGAACGAAAGCTAGCAAATCTGGACTATCAGATTAATCACTGGATCAGAAGCTTAGTCACAACTGATGATGCTGGTTTATTGGAATCATAATGGCTTACTCTGTAGGCCGAACTCAAGGTTCCCTGGAAAATGTCCTCGAATCTAACGAGAGATCCTGAAGGATCTTGGCACCCACCATTGTCCGATAATTGTAAGAGGATCTTTTTGTCCATTGTTACTAAGAACAAACGATTGATTTGTAATTTTGTTTACAGAATTTCTTATCTGAGCGTAAAAGATCGAAAAAGGGACACTGGAAAACACCAAGATATCATCTTTCTAAGTTTCAGGAGTTTCTAAAAACTGTACTTATGTCGGTTGTTACAGTACAAGAGAAAAGAGCAAATTTAGTCTGAAAGTGAATGTCCGGAGGATCCTTCGTCTTCGTTTTGTAGTATTTTTTTTGCACGTGTCATCATTAGGTACTGGAAGCGAAGACAAATCTCTTTGACACTTTGGCATGAGCTATGAAACACACTAAAGATTTTATAATTAGGAACGAACGCTAATTCTGTTCTGTTTACTGGGCTAGTTTGAGATATCTCTTTTAAGATACCATGCTCGAAAATAGTAAGATGGTACAATACTTAATGCTGAAGGGATCTGCGCAGTAATGTTGAAACTTTGAAAGTGTCTGAATCCTGATTATCTCCCTTGGATCGAAACACGCAGTAGTCTATAGTTGTCGAGTTGTGACGTTGAGTCACAAGAGTGACATCCCTTCACGCAGCCGACCTGTTGGCAGACGAAACGGTGGGGCAGTTCACTTGCAACTGCATAGACTAAAGGAAACTGATTTAAAATTTGAAGAAATACATTTTAATTCCGAATTATTTAAACTCCTTGATATGGAAGGTGAAGGTATGGATATTCTCTATAGACAATATATAGAATATGCCCCGCCGACTCTTGTGATGCAACGTCACAACTCTGGAATACCGTATTAATTTGAAGCGTAACTTGGATTTTCGAATCGGACCAAAACAGGTATCTTGCACAACTATGCCCCATGTCGGACCTGTGTACCAAATTACAGAAAGGTCCATGAAGTAGTTCCTGAGAATTCACGATAATGTTTCAAGGGGAAATTCAAGATGGCCACCTGGCGGCCATTTTTGATTTTCGAATCGGACCAAAAAAGGTATCTTGCACAACTGGACCCTAAGGGAACCTGTGTACCAAATTTGAGAAAGATCCATGCACTACTTCCTGAGAAATGACGATAAAGTTTCATGGGGAAATCCAAGATGGCTGCCTGGTGGCCATATTGGATTTTCGAATCGGACCACAAATGGTATCTTGCACAACTAGACCCCCAAGGGGAACATGTGTACCAAATTTAAGAAAGATCCATGCAGTAGTTCTGAAGATATCGCGTTAACAAAGTTTCATGGGGAAATCCAAGATGGCCGCCTCATGGCCATATTGGATTTCCGAATCAGACCAGAAAAGGTATCTTGCACAACTAGATCCCAAGGGGAACCTGTGTACCAAATTTGAGAAAGATCCATGCAGTAGTTCCTGAGAAATTGCAATAACAAAGTTTCATGGGAAATCCAAGATGGCCGCCTTGTGGCCATATTGGATTTTCGAATCAGACCAGAAAACATATCTTGCACAACCAGACCACAAGGGGAACCAGTGTACCAAATTTGAGAAAGATCCATGCAGTACTTCCTGAGAAAACACAATAAAGTTTCATGGGGAAATCCAAGATGGCGGCCTTGTGGCCACATTGGATTTTCGAATCAGACCAGGAAAGCTATCTTGCACAACTAGACCCCAATGGGAACCTGTGTACCAAATTTGAGGAACATCCAAGAAGTAGTTAATGAGAAATCGCGATAACAAGGTTTCATGGGGAAATCCAAGATGGCCACCTTGTGGCCATATTGGATTTTCGAATCAGACTGGAAAAGGTATCTTGCACAACTAGACCCCAAGGGGAACCTGTGTACCAAATTTGAGAAAGATTCACGCAGTAGTTCCTGAGAAACGCGATAACAAGAATTATTTACGGACGGACTGACGACGGACGGATGACGGACCACGGACAAAAAGCGATTTGAACAGCGATAAAAACGACGAGAGATCCTGAAGCATCTTGGCGCCCACCATTGTCCAATAATTGTAAGCTAATGACAAGATGATCTTTTTGTCCATTGTTACTAAGAACAAACAAATGATTTGTAATTTTGTTTGCAGAATTTCGAATTTGAGCGAAAAAGATCGAAAAAGGAACACTGGAAAACACCAAGATATTTTCTTTCTAAGTTTCAGGAGTTTCAAGATTTCTAGAAACTGTACTTGATGTCGGTTGTTATAGTACAAGTGAAATGAGCAAAGTTAGTCTGAAAGTGAATGTCCAGAGGATCCTTCATCTTCTTTTTGTAGTATTTTTTTTCCGCACGTGTCATCATTGGGTACTGGAAGCGAAGACAAATGTCTTTGACACTTTCGCATGAGCCATAAAACATACTTAAGATATTACAATTAATAATGAATGCTAATTCTGTTCTGTTTACTGGGCTAGTTTGAGTTATCTCTTTTAAGATACCATGTTCGAAAATATTAAGATGGTACAAAACTTAATACTGAAGGGATCCGGTCTGTGCAGTAATGTTGAAACTTTGAAAGTGTCTGAATCCTGATCATCTCCCTTGGATCGAAACACGCAGTAGTCTACAGTTGCCGAGTTGTGACGTTGTGTCACAAGAGTGACGTTCGGCAGACGAAACGGTGGGGCAGTTCACTTGCAATGTCATGGACTATAAGTAAACTGATTTAAAATTTGAAGAAAGACATTTTAATTCGGAATCATTTGAACTCCTTGATATAGAAGGTGAAAGTATGGATATTCTCTAAAGTCAATATATAGAATATGCCCCACCGTTTGATCCGCTTACTCTTGTGATGCAACGTCACAATTCGGGAATACCGTATTAATTTGAAGCGTAACTTGGATTTTTGAATCGGACCAAAAAAGATATCTTGCACAACTAGGCCCAATGTGGGATCTGTGTACCAAATTTCAGAAAGATCCATGAAGTATTTCCTGAGAATTCACGATAACAATGTTTCAAGGGGAAATTCAAGATGGCCACCTGGCGGCCATATTGGATTTTCGAATCGGACCAAAAAAGGTATCTTGCGCAACTGGACCACAAGGAGAACCTGTGTACCAAATTTCAGAAAGATCCATGCAGTACTTCCCGAGAAATCACGATAACAATGTTTCATGAAGAAATCCAAAATGGCCGCCTGGTGGCCATATTACATTTTCGAATTGGACCGAAAAAGGTATCTTGCACAACTAGACCCCAAGGGGAACCTGTGTACCAAATATGAGAAAGATCCATGAATTAGTTCCGGAGAAATCTCGATAAAGTTTCATGGGGAAATCCAAGATGGCCGCCTGGTAGCCATATTGGATTTTCGAATCGGGCCAAAAAAGATATCTTGCACAACTGGATCACAAGGGGATCCTGTGTACCAAATTTGAGAAAGATCCATGCAGTACTTCCTGAGAAATCACGATAGCAAAGTTTTGTGGGGAAATCTAAGATGGCCGCCTGGTGGCCATATTGGATTTTCGAATCAGATGAAAAAAGATATCTTGCACAATTAGACCCCAGGGGAAACCTGAGTACCAAATTTGAGAAAGATCCATGAAGGTCTTCCTCAGAAATCACGATAACGTTTCATGAGGAAATCCATGATGGCTGCCTGGTGGCCATATTGGATTTTCGAATCGGACCGAAAAAGGTATCTTGCACAACTAGACTCCAAGGGGAACCTGTGTACCAAATTTGAGAAAGATCCATGCCAGGCATGGCGGAAGCAATTCATGATTGGGGGGGCTATTATCACAGCACACTTAGGCGAGGGTCCAGGGGCCGCGTAGGCCCCGGAAGCTGAAGGGGTCTTAGATGGCCGGAGAGGCGTTCTAGCATATTTCCGAGCAATAAAACAAGAAATCCTCGCCCGTGTAAACTCTATTTGTGTTGTCTGTTTTCCCAACATTTTTTAAAATATTCATGGTCAAGCAAAATGATGTTCGGAAGAATAAATGATTTAAATATATATCAATCCAAATATATTCAATCCAAAGGTTCATTAAGCATCGATCATGTCACTGGCACAGAGATTTTTTCTACTTGTGAGGGAGCCATTTTTCTCCTTGTGATTCGTGTATATTGAGAATTCTATCGCCGTCAGCGAACGTTCAACTGCGCTACCGGTAGCCTCTACGTGGGGTGAAAACTTACCTCAGTCCACTGCATGCTCCTGTATGTCCATAGGGAGGAACCGATTCTCATTGTTGACGAATTCATTCGCTATATCAACCAAGGTGATGGAATATGTACAACTTGGTTGATATACATGTAGCGGAGGAGGGCATGGACACGCAGGGTGTTTTCTATTCTAGTCCATTTTTTTTCTAATTTTGATGAATGCAAGGCTGAACAATCAAATAACAGTATTTTATCTTTTGTGATAATACGAAACGTCCAGGACATAGGAGTCATATGTTTTTAGCGGCATTTCGTCTTAGTAATTGGTGGCATACATGGTGTGAGGATTTAATCATTTATCTCTACCATCTTTTATACGGTATAACACTATCAACCTTTTGTGAACCTAAAAATTACTAAACAATGCCGGTAAAAAAAATAATTCTAGAGCTTTGGCTGGCCCACTAATGCTGTGACAGTTGTAAATAGTTTTAGTTATGCGATAGATATGCGACGCAGACAATTCATTTTACTTTTCATTTCGAAAATACGTATTCATTGAAGTATTTTTGAGTTGACATCATATGAATTTTAGAAAAGTTGGCCAAATTATTGGGGGGGCTTCAGCCCCGTGCCCGGCTCCGCCGTGCCAGCATGCAGCACTTCCTGAGAAATCACGATAACAAATTTTCATAGGGAAATCCAAGATGGCTGCCTGGTGGCCATATTAGATTTTCGAATCGGACCAGAAAAGGTATCTTGCACAACCAGACCCCAAAGGGAACCTGTGTACCAAATTTGAGAAAGATCCATGCAGTAGTTCCTGAGAAATTGCGACAACAAGGTTTCATGGGGAAATCCAAGATGGCCGCCTAGTGGCCATATTGGATTTTCGAATCGGACCGAAAAAGGTATCTCACACAACTAGACCCCAAGGGGAACCTGTGTACCAAATTTGAGAAAGATCCATGAAGTACTTCCTGAGAAATCGCGATAACAAGGTTTCATGGGGAAATCCAAGATGGCCGCCTTGTGGCCATATTGGATTTTCGAATCGGACCAGAAAAGGTATCTTGCTCAACTAGACCCCAAGGGGAACCTGTGTACCAAATTTGAGAAAGACCCATGTAATAGTTCCTGAGAAATCGCGATAACAAGAATTGTTTACGGACGCACGCTCCGATGGACGTCCCGGACGGACCACGGACGGAAAGCGCTTCGAACAGCCCACCATCTGGTGATGGTGGGCTAAAAAGGTCACTCAGTAAACGATTATAGATTACAATAGGCCCCATAAAAACAAGTGAAAAAGTTGGCAGGGCTAATCAATACCCTCACACACAGTGAAAAGTATCGAGAGTAAGCAGTCACATGACCTCCCCCCCTTCTAGAACTATGACTACATTTTTCCCTTTAAATTGAGAGTTGGGTCATTGGTGTTCCCCTGTATTAAATAACACTTTTTCAGTCAGATTCCAAAACAGGTTTACATTTAGAAGAAATCAGAAACTGCATTGCTGAATGTATATATGGCTGTTTATTCTGAAGTGTAATGAGAAGTACCACATATCGTGAAAGAACACCCCATACACAATCATTGTATATGTGATATTTTATCAGGCTGCCCAGACTATACACAATCATTTTATATGTGATATTTCATCAGCCTGCTTAGTCTGTTTCTTGCCATACTGTATGATGACTGGCTTGGATTTATACATATAGCCATTGATCAGGTTCAGTGCTGTGCTTGCTGTGGCCTCACCTGAAAAGGAGAAAGGGTCAGTGAAGTTAAACTAACACAGGCATGGGAATGGTCATAGTGAAGAAACATTGAAAAGCTCTGAAAAACCATCACCACTACACTCTTGTGAAAAGGTCAAATCTGAACGTTTAGAATGAAAAGTAGAAGCTTTGGAAATCAGTATTTCAGCTGAAGATTCTCAGTCCTCAATGGTAACACTAGGGATTGACCACATGTATGTACCCATAAAAATCACTATCTGCCCCAGGCTATTCCCAATGGACACTGAATTCACATTGGCAAATGTGAAATTACATGGTGATAGCATGGTGATAAATGACAGGCACATGGTAACTAGAGGTTCCGCTTTGACCCTTGAGTTGCCGCTCCGGCATGAAGCCTATGCCGGTTGTTTTTTTAAGCAAAAACATACGTCTCCCCCAACCTCCCACCTTGCCTTGAGTGGGCACATAATTTAAGGGAAAGTGCTATAAAATGAATGTAGCAATAAGTATCCTAAACAAAGCTGCGCATCTGAAAATATTAATTACAAAGAGGCGATTTTCATTGTTGCAGTAACCCAGTGAGGAGTCGTGATTTATATAGCAATGAGTGGATTGCCGACATCTACAGCGTCCAACCAATGTGAAATACATGTAATTGTGAAGCATCAACTATTTCGAAACTGATCACATTATAGGAAAGATGCAAAACATACAAGAGCCACACCTATAATATACCTGCTGTTCCGTATAGAAGTTTCATGCATTTGCCTTCATTAGTTTCCAAGATATGGAGTGAACAAAAATTGGACAGACAGATAAGCACATTTTGCATGGACCCATGCAAGCACTAGCTCACACCAAAACCTAATTAGATCATAAGGCCATTTCAATGAAGCTTCCATCCAAGTTTGGTGAAATTTCATCCAGTAGTTCTCCACATATCTTGTAGACAAGAGTAGTCCTGTACATACATGTAACAAAGCTGGACATCAGGAACAGATGGATGCACGCAAACAAACCAAAACCTAATCAGATGAGGAGGCCATCACGATAAAGCTGCCATCCAAGTTGGGGAAATTCCATCCTGTAGTTCTTCAGATATTTTACAGACAAGGCTTGTCTATACATGTACAGGTAGACAGACGGATGAACACCAAACACGCGCGCACACCAAAACATAATAAGATGCTGAGGCCATTCCAATAAAGATTCCATCCAAGTCTGGTGAAGTTCACCAGAGGCCATCACGATGAAGCTTCCATCCAAGTTCGGGGAAATTCCGTCCAGTAGTTCTCCAGATATCTTACAGACAAGGCCTGTCTATACATGTATAAGTAGATGGACAGACAGACAGACAACATACCCAGACGAACGCATGCATGCATACCGATACCTAATCCGATGAGCCCATTGCAATGAAGCTTCCACCCAAGTTTGGCGAAATTCCGTGGGGTAGTTCTCCAGATATCTTGCAGACAAGGCTTGTATATACATGTACAAGTAGATGGACACGAACGAACGCTCGCACACACACACACACCAAAACCTAATCAGACGAGGGGCTATACCAATGAAGCTTCCATCCAAGTTTGGTGAAATTCCGTCGAGGAGTTCTCCAGATATCTTGCAGACAAGGTCTATATAAATGAACAATTAGATAGACGGACGGACGATGGACATGGATAAATGCACACACACACCCAAACCTAAGCAAATGAGGGGGCTATCCCAATGAACCTTCCATCCAAGTTTGGTCAAATTCTGTCCAGTAGTTCTTCAGATATCTTGCAGACAAGCCCTGTATATACATGTACATGTACAAGTACATGGACAGACGGACGGACACCGAACATGGACGAACGCACACACAAACCAAAACCTAATCAGATGAGAGGGCTATCCCAATAAAGCTTCCATCCAAGTTTGGTGAACTTCTGTCAAGTAGTTCTCCAGATATCTTGCAGACAAGGCCTGTATATACATGTACAAGTAGATGAACGGATGGACGGACACCGGACACGGATGAATGCATGCACACATACACCAAAACCTGATCAAATGAGGGGGCTATCCCAATGAAGCTTCCATCCAAGTTTGGTGAAATTCCATCCAGTAGTTCTCAAGATATCTTGCAGACAAGGCCTGTATATACATGTACAAGTAGATGGACGGACGGACGGACACCGGACACAGATGAACGCATGCACACACACCAAAACCTAATCAAATGAGGGGGCTATCCCAATGAAGCTTCCATCCAAGTTTGGTGGAATTCCATTCAGTAGTTCTCAAGATATCTTGCAGACAAGGCCTGTATATATACAGCCCTCACAATTAGGAAAATTCTCCACGGCAAAAAAATTGCTGAGGAGAAATCAATTACCACGGCAAAAAAAGGGCTTCACCACGGCAATTTTTTTTCTGCAGTAGTTTTCACTAAAATAATGAAATGACTGTTTGCTGGAATTCACATAGTGCTTGCATGCATTCATTTTTGTAATATGTACATGTATAACTAATTCTTTTGCAAACAAGACTGAATAAAAAGTTCTTATTACTCTGTCATGATGTATTTAGTTCACTTTTGAGCTTCATCAATAATTCCGATTCAAAATAATGAACAGAAGTCACTCCCAGTCTGGGTGTTCCATCAAGAAAAGTTTTGAACACAGTACACTAGCTACCAAACTCGAAAAACAATTACCATACTAAATCTCAACTCACTGCAACTTGTGCATGTGTCGTGAGTTAGTGTAGTCACAATTAAAACACCAGGAAAGCTACGGAACACCTGGACTATTTACAAAGTATTAGTGGTACAACTGTTCAATCTGATTCCGTCCCTGAATCTGATTCCATGGAGCTGCTGGAGTTGCTCCCAAACTCAATGTCCGTCTCACTTGGTGCGTACTCCCCATCTGTACTTTCATCATCATCATCTGTGTGGGGCAGGCCACCCTCAGCTCGGCTTTTGCACAGTGGGTGGTTAAATAGCCTGACCCCACGTCAACTCGGTGAACATTTTTTTCAAACCTCACGAAACGTTCATAATCTGTAAATGGTTTACAGTTGACCACAAGAAAGTGCACAAGTTGAAATTTTTTCGTCAAAATTTGGTTTCTGTTCGCAGCTGTTATTTTCCGGACTCCCTCTGGCAAGGTTGTTTGTCTGCCAGTCTCACCTTCAGTATTTCTAGCGAGAGCTAATGCCGCTGTTCGATGAGCCACGGACTTGGCGATGTGGTCGGCGGCATTGTATTTTTTTATTACATCGGTTCCAGCTACCCATTTATCGGACAAATTAGTGACGAAGCCACGTGGTCGGTGACATGTTGGCCGGTCAGCGTAATTAGTTCCTACACACCTCACAATAGAGTTTGAGCACAGTTTCCCCATCGTCCGCCACTTCAGGTTTTATGCAGGACAACCCCCAATTAACGACAGTTTTGGATTTCACCATTTCGTCAGCCCGACGTACGATTTCAAAGTCAAAATTAGACACCGTAGAAACTTGTAAACAATACCGCTGTGCAGGAGAATTGCAATTGCCGGGGCTCTCGAGGAGTGCGGTACTCCAAATTTCTGACAAATTATCTTCCGTGTCCTGTATGAAGCCATGGATTATATAATGAATTGAGTGCCAGTGGTAATTAATTCGAAACTACTACTCCGTTCACTATTACAGGTAACCAGATTATTGAATAAACAATAATACATAATGGTAAGTTTATGTGAATTCCCCTTCATCGTAACCCCCACGAGTATGAAGTGCGCTCTCCGAATATGCGATCACGCGTGCTGTTGTGACGATAAACAAACGTCAGCTGAGGAATGACCTGCATGCTGGAGAGTGACAGACATTCAACCGAAGACTTGCAGATTGGCTTCCTGTTCTTGGGAAAGTACATTTGTGTCGACTGTTGTCTCCAAATTAATTAATCAGACAATCACAATGCAAGAAGCTGTCTCGTTTATTAAAACCAAAATGTTTAGCAAGAATAAGCAGTTCAAAAAGACGTATTTTACCATCGACCGTATGTTGTTTACTGACAACAACAACAACATCACTTTACGACCCTCGGCAAAAAAACTGCCGACGCGAAGTGATTTTACCCCGGCATTTACCACGGCAATTGCCATTTGCCGTGGCTAATTGCGAGGGCTGTATATATGTACAAGTAGATGGACGGATGGACGGACACCGGACATGGATGAATGCATGCACAGACACCAACACCTAATCAAATGAGGGGCGGGCTATCCCACTGTAGCTTCCATCCAAGTTTGGTGAAATTCCGTCCAGTAGTTCTCAAGATATCTTGCAGACAAGGCCTGTATATGTACAAGTAGATGGACGCACGGGCGGACACTGGACACGGATGAATGCACGCACACACACCAAAACCTAATCAAATGAGGGGGCTATCTCAATGAAGCTTCCATCCAAGTTTGGTGAAATTCCATCCAGTAGTTCTCAAGATATCTTGCAGACAACGCAAGGGGACGGACAGACATCCATCCATCCAGACAGACAGCACAAACACTAGATGTCTCCCCCCAACATAGTTGGGGGAGACATAAAAATGGACAGCTCAATGGTATTTACTTGACAGCCCCATGGTAACAAATGACATTCCCATCGTTAGAAACAGGCCAATGGTAATAATAGACAGCTCATGATAATAACAGATAGCCCATGGTAATAATGGACAGCCATATGGTAACAATAGATTTTTACCATGAACTGTCCCTTGTTACCCTGTGCTGTTCATTATTTCCATGGCCTGTCAATTAATAACATGGGGCTGTCAATTATTACCATAGGACTGTCTTTTATTTCTTTGGGGATGTCCATTATAATTCAGGGGCTGTCCATTGGCTTGGGATTATCAATTTGTATCATGGGGCAGTCCAGTTTATTATGAGGCTGTGTACAATGGGCAATCCCATGATAACAATGGACAACCCCATGGAAAAAATCATGCTAACAATAGATAACTCTATGCTAACGGACAATCCAGTGCTAACAGTAAACATTGTGGTCACAATGGACAGACCTATGTTAACAATAGACAACCCAGTGCTAACAGTAGATATAACCTTGTGGTAACAACGAACAACCCTATGGTAACAAGAACTGCAACAGGATAATACCATTTTAGGTATGGATTACAAGCATCTGATCCGTCATTCATAATTCAGCCGTCGTCCATTAGAGAATATCCGCGTCCATAATCCAAAGAGCTAGCTATTTCATATTCCATATCAGTATTAGCACCAAATTCAAAAAGACAATCATAGTATACATAAACATAGGCTTGTTTCCTGCAAGAGAGAAGCGGTCAACAGTTTTCAATGATACCGGCAAGACATCATGATGTTCCAAAAATATCAAATCCGTATCGCTGATCAGTATTCTTAATCCATAATATTCGTTGTAAAGTCGTCATCTAAAGAATGATGTATCTCAGTCACGCTTTGATTGTGACTGTTCATATGAGTACCATGAGGATCTTGAAGTACATGGGTTCATACGGCCCCTAGCCTCGGGTTAAGCGGACTTAGACACAAGTTACGAAACGTAACGCCATAGATCTTGCACGCTACACTCATATTTTGCTATCAGCATGCGATATGTATCGCCAAATTTGAGAAACTTTGAGTGGAGGCGCTTGGTGTAGCCCTGTTTTTACAAGTTTCTGCAACAATGTTTTGTGACGTTGATTAAAATCGTCACATTTAACACAGGATCTAGCAAATGCTACTAGGCGTGATATGTATACGCCATATGCAGGTCCCACTGGAATATTGCTGTCCAGAAAGGGATAGTTTACGATGTCGAAATTGTATTCATCTCTTTTGTCATACAGTCGACGTGAGAGAAGGCCCGCTTCATTTTTATAGAGATATAGGACTGGATACCTACAGTCAAAAGTGACAAATGCCTGACCCTTCATCCTTCCGGTCATCAGTTTAAAGACTATTGGTGGGCCTGCTGCCTTCTGGAATCTGATAAATAAGCTAACCAAGTCCTTCTCTGTCACCTTTGGAGAGAGGTTCTTTACATACAACGTCTGGAAAAAAGATATACCAAGAGATGTTACACACTGCAAACAGCAGAATAAAGTCAAATGAAGCCTGTTAAGCTTGCTATATTTTTTATCAGGATTGATACAGACAAGCTGAAGTTATGAAATTTATATATGGAACACCAATTTATGTAACATGTTATTGGGTTTCTCAGGTTACCAAGGTTATTCATCTTCATACACAGGACAACTTCTCCATTTATCCTTCAAATTAGCCTTGATAGATCAGACCATCGAAAGCATTCTAATTTCATCTTCAAAACAGAGAAAAGCAATTGATCAGAACATGCCCAACAACCGTGTGTAGGGTGACATGTTCTCTCAGTATATTGCATCATTCCTTCTAATATGGGAGTAGGGGTGGCCAGATACATATATGACAACCAATCAATAACCCACTCATACAGCACGTTTCGAAATTCAAACGGTTTCGAGGTCACTGACATATCCTGTCTATTCATACATACTTTGCAGCAGAGCCGGTGGACCGATATATCAAGGCTAAATCAAATTGTGAATGGAGAAGTCGGTTATTTCATGGACATGATGAAGGACAAATATACAACTGGAAGAAAGTTAAGCACCCCCTAATATAATGACTAATTACACACCAATGTTAAGATTGTGTTTGGTGGTAGGTACTTGTATGATAATAATGATGATCCAACAAATAGTGGCGAATGTCCTTCATGGAAAATGACACGAAAAATATTATGGGAAGCATGTGGAAAAGGGAACCCATGAATTTTCCCAAATGCAGTTTGTGCACGCCCCATATTTCGGTATTTAATGTGCATGGGTTGTAATATTCAATCATTATCTGTCACCACGGCACGAAGAAGGATACCAAATGCACAGAGATGGCAAATTATTGGTATGCATTCAACCAGTATGTCCTTTAAAGCAACTGGTTGTCAACTCAATATCCACTACACCGTTATCAGCCGTCTGGTGAGGAAACACAGGCAAACCAATGAGGTGAAGGACCGTCCACTTTCCGGATGACCCTGGGTGACATCACAACGTCAAGACAGGGCACTTCTGAGGCTAATTCGATGAGATCCATTCGCCACAAGTACTGTTCTGAAGAACCTCTGGTTACCAAATCACTGTTTCTCCACGACAACAGTCAGGAATCGTCTAAGAAGTGCCAGGTATCGGTCCAGAAGGGTCATCAAACGTCCTCTCCTGAGTGTTCATCACCAACGAGTACGTTTGGCTTGGTGTATAGCACAACACCGCTGGAATCTGAGGAGTTGGCGAAGAATTCATAGGTCGGAAGAAAGTCGGTTCCTTCTTCATGTAACCGATGGAGGCGTGAGAGTTTGGAGGCAGTCACATACAGCCTATACACCAAGAAACATCAAACCGACAGTTGCCTTTGGTGGGGGTTCAGTAATGGTGTGGGGCTGTGTCTCTCATGACTTTAAGCTTGACATGGTAACAATACGTGGGAATTTGAATGGCGATCAGTACATCCAGGATGTCCTTGCCCTTGTTATTGTCCCTCATTTTGATAACCATCCTCTTGCTACTAGACCTGTGTTTATGGATGACAATGCTGGACCGCACCATTCTCGTGCAGTGACAGCATTCATTCAGAATAATGCAGTTCCTTGGCCCACCATGAGTCCTGATATGAATGCTCTGGAGCACATTTGAGACATTCTTGAGCGTCGAATACGAGCACGTGAACCTCCAGTACAAAATCTGCTTGAGTTGGAAGCAGCTTTGCACCAGGAAGGGTGACAGTGCAACGGATACAATGATTGACTGGGGGGATGCGACGCTGGGTAGAGGCAGTTATCCAAGCACATGGAGGATACATCAGATATTGAATTGGAAAACCTTCCCTTGTTACAAATGACTTTTTCATCCATTCATATCCAAACCATGTTGCCTGGTTGACTCTCCAGCTCCATACTTGTAATGGGTATCATTTTGAGCTCAAACAGTTACTTTTTTGGTACGCCAGTGCTATCATTAAAACGATAAAGAAAACTGTCATTATTGTGTTTTCTTGTTGCCAGAACATGACCTTACATGATAGCATGCAGTTTTACAAACTTACTGTGCGTGTACACCTCTGATATCGACCAATACATATACCTTTGTAAATGTTCATGGAAGTTCTTAACTTTTTTCCAGGTGTATACATTGTCACTATTGTACTCTGCTTCAAACAGATGCATGGTTCAAACCCATGGAAAAAATGACTACAGTGAATTATTTTGGTCCCTGCTTGGGAAGCCTCATTTCAAGTTGGTTTGGATGGGGTTTTGGGGTCCTGGGGAAGCGAATAATGGGAGGATACAAGACTTGTGTGAGTATTTACAGATGTGCCACATCATTCAGGTGTCAGTTCAGGACTACATAACAGAATTATTCACTATTTTCATCTACATAGCAGTCACACAGTGCACTCATCACAGGGTGATGGATCAACTATAATTTGTTTAAATTAACAACAACTAACTAGAAAAGACTGAGAGGCAAGTAGTTGGCTTTTAATTTTAATAGCTTTTGAAATGTCACACTTTTTGGATTGGGTTTGACAAATTTCTATTAATAAAAAAGAAGAAGAAATAAAATGACTTTATAATGAAAATATATTCTGGGTAGATGTAAAACAGTTAAGGTGGTTCAGGATTCAAAACTTTGTTCGGTGACCTACCATTGTATTTTAACTGCTGATACCTGGGGTGTTGTCAAGCAAAATAACATTAAAAAACATTAGATTTTTCTGTATTGGCGTCCAAACACCAACATGTCAGTAGATTTGGGACAAAATCAGTCTAAATTCATTTTGCTCATGTAAAGCCGCACTAGTACCACAATGTTTCAAACTTTCACTGTTTTAATTAAAAAAGCCACGTGGCTTCACAATTATAACAGTATTGTAACATTATCATGAATATGTCATTTATATAAAAATTTCAAATATAATCAAGTTTTCGAACTGTAAGAATCACGTGTTACGAATACAAAATCAATTTTAGGAAAAAAGTTCGCCCGGTGACTTATTACATCTTTTTTAGTAGTGAATCTCCTACATTGCGTCGATTAATTTATAAAATAAAAACATGGTGCCTTCGATCTATTTTTTCTTGTACAGGATTTTGAACATCCATACCCCCATTATCTTCAGAGATCTGTGACGTCAATTGCTTCCCCTCGCTGGCCTCTTTTGCGTCGGAGGAGGAAAATGAAATTACGCTGTACGACCATGAAGTCGCAACGTTGTTCGAGTCCCGAATCACCTTAAGGGGATACATGAAATTTATTTGAATGGAGTTATGTACTGGTACAGTGATACTTCACATGGCATGAGCTAATACAGACTACAACAGGCTGTAGAAAAAGGTAGCACTAACCTTATTGGGTTCTCCTGGCCGGTAAAGTTGGAATCTTGGTATTTCTTGAATCTTCTCCAGCGATAGTCTGTTTCTAATGATATCCTCTTCAGGAATAGTGAGTACATCACCATGCAGAAACCTGGGAGTACCACAGTTTCCTGATCCCTTCAATAATTCCATACCTGCTTCTGAATCATTCTCTGCAGTATTATGTGGACTAGGTATTTCTGCTGCTGTGAGTGAATTGGATTTCCATTTTGGAACTACAGGTGTCCACTTTTGTTTTAAGTGATCAATACTCTCTTCCTGTGGCTGAACATCTGAGTATTGACTGTCTTCAGCTTCATCAAGCTGTTCTTTTCGTTTTTTCTTCCTCCTGTCTCTCTTTCTCTCGGACCCAGCTCTCTCCATCACCTGGTGTAGAATTTCTGGCAGGCTGTCCATTGGATCCTTACAGCTAACCGAGTTACCATGGTTACCATCAGAGGAACTTTCTCCTCTCTCAATCGTCATCAGACATGTCAGCGCCTTTGCTCCATCGCGATAATGAGAGATTGCATTCTCTAAGTCCATTTCATGCCGACCCATCTTTTTCACTCCAGAAAAAGTGTCCGGCCTTTCAAGTTGTTTTCTCTTGGCTGTTATTTTTCTGTCAATCTCACCTAGTTTAGTCTTGAGAACTTCTGGATCTAGGTTCAGTCGTGGTTTTTTGTTAGTCTGAATTGAAAGTGAAACTATGTTGGATCAATTCATATCACATTTGATGACTGCCAGAATACTGTAAATCAAACTGTATGTATTGACTCGATATTAAACACCCCGACCCCCTCTCCTCTAATAAATTCACCTAAATGGAGGTTTTTCTATTCAAGGGGAGGTAATTTGGAATTATATTATGAATTATGTTATAAAAGTAACTGTGAGCTCACTTTAAATTTGAATAATTTTCCAGTCTGCATCAGCAGCTTTAGGCGTAGGTATAATAAATCTTTGATTGACAGCAGTAAGGCCTGACCATTGGTTTGAGGGTATTTTCATTTTCCCATTTCAGGATAAAATGGTGATAAAGTTTCAAGCATACCGATATGGAGTCCAACTTCAACTGTATTTCCTCTTCTGTCAATCCACACTGTTTCAACTCAAGGATATGTTTATCCAGCTCAGACACATCTTTGTACTTGTCAAGAGTTACTGCCCCTGTAAGAGAGTCTATAGCTGGCTTGTAGGAAACTGGATCAGAAAATTTCCTGTGCAGATTGAAATGCCTGGGAGAAGAAATTAGAATATTTTTAGAAATTCAACAAAAAAAAGAAATAAAAAGACAACATTTCAAGTGCTTTTCAACTAAAATTGATATGCAAATCTTACAAACAATGATCAATCATGTTATCCCATGCTAAGGGTCTTCATAAGCCCCTCATTCAGAATATGGTATGGACAAAAACATTAAAACCTTTCCTAAACGGAAGGGCATAACCATATTATAAATGACCATCATGGTAATTATTGGGTTGAGAGGCTGAATGGATGGTGTTGGCAAAGGATCATATCTTACTCCTGAATGGTAATGTTTGTGTCAAGTTGTTTCTTCAGTAGGTTCTGAAGCTGGCGATCACCTTCTGTTTCTATATTCTCCACAGGGCCTGCCAAACACTTGGATTTGATTGCCTGGTTTTGACCTCCCATCCGGACAACTTCACTGCTGAGATAGCGCTTAGGATTCCCACTGAAACAAGAAAGATTAAAAAAATTGTATTTAAATGTGGCCGGCACTGGCCTGGAAATTATTCCCCAAAGTCAACTTGTCAAAAAGTCCTGTACAAACGAACAACAAGCAAAGAATTTATCATTTCCTTGGGTGGTTTAATAAAATCTGAAAATATGGCGTACAAAGTCTTATGCCTGACCAGGATGTTAGCCAGGATTCAAAAACAGCCTGTCCAGAAATCTCATTTTGTCAAATTTTACCTGTTTCTCCTATCTCTTCCATATTAAACTGTCAATATTTTGCCTGTCCAAATGTGGAATATGCCCGTCCAGTGGAAAGTTGGACAACACCATGTGCCTGACAAATTGACAATTTGAGGCCGATATTCTGAACATACTATAATTATAAAATAGTGTGTGTTGCATTATCAGTTTGTGAAAAATACATTTTTTTTTTAGCGATGGGCGGTAAAAATTTTAAGCTTCTGAAAAGTCCGACCATGGTCCACCTGGTCGGTGAACAGATTTTCTTTAATCCATAGGTTAGTATAGGCTACCCTAATTATTGTCTGTCTCACATTGCGAGCATAACAGATCCCCAGCAAAACAGCAGAAGAAAAACCCAAATACCAGAAGAGGTATTATATGCTGACATCATTTCATTCATGCTATGAAGGTATGGGTCACCATTCACTGACAATCATGTTACATTCGAAAGGCTTGCTCCATGAGATTCAAATCCATCTGACTACTGACATCTTTAGATCATGTAATTTCATATCTCGGCACCCGTCCATTAACTGAGCCACCCATTAACTGAGCCACATACAGTTCTATTGAGTGTGTTCAGAAAATGTATTTAAACCTACTGCATGGGTTCCAATAAAAAAAAAAAAAAATCTGTGAGGGGAGATAACCATGTATACATCCCTAATTTAATTGGATGGTAAATAATTGCACGTCAAACGTGCGCATGAGTATTCGTTAGAAAGCCAAGTGACAGGCTATCCATCATTATTCTTGCCATGACCCTTGCATCCCAGCAGATCCTTAGCAGTACCTAGTGTGACAGCTATTAAGACAATGGGGGTGCATTCTACCAACTTGAATCAGGGTTAGATCAAAATAAAATCGAGTTGGAGATGACTGTCCGCCTAGAAAGGCATGATACGATTATAAACATGCGCATAATGGTTTAGAAAATTGGACAGAATTAGGTTGTAGCAAAAACTGTACTGAACAACAGAGAAACTTAATAACCTATGAAAGTTATTTTTAAAGGTGAATTGCAAAGCTTTAATTTTATCTAAAATGTTGCTTATATACATCTTGTCTTATGTGAGATAACTTTTATGTTTTTGGGCAAATATATTTTGCAAAATTGTACTAATAACAATATTTAAGTTATTCTGTTATAAATCCGTCTTTAAAACTTGTATCGCTTGTCTCTCTTGGTTTGTAGGATGTTATGACGTTATATAGCGGTCTCCTTCATTCAAGTTTTATTTAAATGTGACGTCATGCTACGTCGGATGAATGAGCGAGGACCACTATAACGAAAAGTTCTGGCTCTCGTTTTCGTTTTGACTCATATACCCAAAATAAAACAATAACCCACAGAACTATCACCACACATATTTGTAACAACTATAGAAGTTCTTGTTTTATGACATTTTAACAGAACATTGGAAAGCTTTTCAGTTCACCTTTAACCATCTTATTTTACCTTCCAAGTGAAGAGGTACTAATCTACTTTAGGTAATCCTGGTTTCCATGGAACTCTAACTGAAATTAGTCCAATATGATGCAACTGGAATACGTCCTCTCTGTTGGTGTCTACTGGTCCGTATCACAGTCACATAGTACTACCATACTGTTTCCATACGCAGGGGCTCTATACAGTACCTCTAAAATTGTCAATTGTTGATGCAATAAAACACTGACATGATTACGGACTGGTTACAGCTTAGCTCCACAAAATGGCACATTCCACGCATCTATCAACCTTTGATTAAACCATATGAAGGCTGTCCGTTCTCGGTAAAAAAGTTAGGTGGTCTTCAATGTTGGCGCAAACAAGGAAGTGACTTGGACACACACTGACACGTGTTGGTGATCATGTGATACTTTGAGATATGGGGTCTTACCAAATTATTGCAAGAAATAGACCCAAGATTTATGCAAATCTGGTACAATAGGTGAAAAGTTGTTCTCTCTCTTTCATGTTTCTTCAAAGAGCTGCGATAATGTATAAGTTTGTAGTCCCCGTGGAACTTTACCTTGAGTGTCTCAGATGTGTGGGTGGTGTTATTTTGTGCACTGAAATATCAGCAATTCATTCACACTAGTGAGTCAGAGTGTGGTTGTCAGTTCTTTATTTTCGCAAAATCGCATCATTTTCCAAGATCATTCTGAAGGAAGATTCCTACATATAAACTTCGCTTCATTACCAATGTGACTGTACAGCCCAATCGAACATCCAAATAATAAAAGAAGGGCTGTCACCTGTTGTATTCGATAATCTTGACATGGGCTAAGATCCTAAGATCCAAAACCACTCTCGCTAAAATTGTAGCTTGACGGGAGAGTGACATTTCTGCCAATAGGTTGAGGGCTATACCAGAATAGCTCTTCAGCTGTTAATTTCCAGGTTTAGTTCTTAGCTCCAAAAATAAGCACTACTCTGTTATCTGTTGCGACAGGTGCTGTTTTTCGACTGCTCTTTTTTTTTAAAGATAGGCTCTTCTGTAGCTCTTATGTGAAGGTCTTCTGTGGGTCTTCATTCTTTACTCTG
Source organism: Hanleya hanleyi (assembly GCA_036873755.1). Classification (NCBI taxonomy): domain Eukaryota; kingdom Metazoa; phylum Mollusca; class Polyplacophora; order Lepidopleurida; family Hanleyidae; genus Hanleya; species Hanleya hanleyi. The sequence goes on from JAVTVY010013070.1 coordinate 35,944, forward strand.
CTTTTACGGGATGGCGTAATTGACTGAAATCTTTTGAATTCGACTGAAAAAAACGAAACTCGGTCTGTTATTTTATCATAGCTCGCTTAATACTGGTGCGATTCTGACAATCTAAACATTCCGGAATAGCTGAAGAGTTTCTCCCCGCGATCCTGATTCCAGATTTTCGGACTTTTCTGAAGTCCGTCTTCAAATCCGGGTTTTTACTCATGGGAGTCACCCGGTTTCCACTGAAAATTACTTGATTTTCGATCGCATTATTTTGGCGAACCCTTTTACGGAAAACAGTAGAAGGTACATGCATAAATTTTATATCATTTTATTCGTAAAAAAATAGCGGATTCCGGAAACGTGAAAGTATTTCAGTCAGTTCAGGCAATAATTTTCCGGACAAGAAAAACCGCATGTCGGTCGGTCCTGAAAACATTTCAGCGAAGTCTACACGATTTTTTCAGTTGCCCACTATCTCGAAAATAACTAGAGCCTTAGGCACTGAAATTTAAATGTCGAAATAGGCTGTTGGAATAATTCCACTAACTCTTTGATGTTCCATCCCATGGCGAAGAGCCACACAATTTTTCCAGTCTCACAATTCTTTCAACAAAGATCTCTAGTGAATTAGTGTAATTGTACATGTGATACATGTATATATTAAAAAAAAAATTGTGACAGATGGGACAGATTCCTAATTTATTATGAAACCGACTTAATGATATGATAAATTATGTCTTTATAGGGGATTAAAGAAAAGATATCCTTCAGCAGTAAATGACAAAAAAAATACAGTATTGGGATACAATGTAAAAACCTTATCATTAGATGGGAAGAGTCCTCTCATGGTATCATCTTATATACCTCCTGCTGTCAGTACACTCCCAGTTTGGGAGGTTACAGTCAAGTGATAAAGTAAACACTGAATTACTGGATCATGGAGCTAAGAAATTCTCCAGCATCTACATGTAGGTCAGTTATATTTAAACAGGATGACCCTATCCAGCCAAGTGAACCAAGGCAGAGGGTCTTGAGGGTTAAGCTTAAATGGCGAAAATTCCAAACTGTAACTCAACACACATATTTCATGAAAATGTAAATGAATACAGGCAAAGTGAAATATCCCATTGTTTTCTACAATGAATTACACTTATATACTGATATTATTTAATACTAAATTACTGCCCAAATACGCTTTCTAATGAGAATGAGTTAGTCCCACAAAATCACTCAACATGTGCCTATCAAAATCTGTGGTTTAGCAGACGACATATTTTGAGCACGAAAGTAGTGCCACTGGAAAATGAACGAAAACACGCATAAAATTAGATAAATGGAAAGGTACCTTAAACATATCAGACCTGCAACTATACCAGTGTTCGAATTTAAGAAAAATTTGAACCAGTCCACCGGACTGGTGAGCCAAAAATGTAACCAGTCCGCAAATATTTTTACTAGTCCGTTAATATTAAATAAAAGATGATCTGGGAACATTTGTCATCATTTTGTTCTCTGTCATGGTTGCTACTAAATAAGAAATTAATAATTGTGCATTTCTTGAATTTCTTGAGCGCGTGTGAAGATAATAACATACGACAAACCCCGTCGGCTAGACTTTGACGGCGACCTTGACTGCACGTGTCGTCGCGAAACACAGCTTCAACAAATGCCATTTCAAGCCAAGAAATCAGTAGATTTCTTTCGACGTTGATGGAGAATATATTTAAAATTGTCCTGGTAAACATGATCAGGTCGACTGAAGCGTAATCATGTTGCTGATTTCTCGATTCTCGACCTGGAAGTGGGTACTTTATTTGCTGAAAAGATCGTCAACCTGCCGCCATGCATTGCCATGCGCTGCATTACAATCACACTTTACGGTATGCTGACACTGTTCGCGCCGCTTTACGGTTGTTGTTGTTGTCGCAAAACGCGACCGTGGTCGTGATTTCGTTGGAATTTGCTGAATTTTTTTTTAGACTCGCAGGATTTATTTTAGATTCGGTCGGGTAAACGAAAACAGACATATCTTCAAATTGTGCGGAGATATTCAGAGAAATAGTTTACACAATGAACTGAGAGTTTTTTTGTTACCAGTCCGACGGACTTGTTGTTCAGTCACTCACACCAGTCCGTTTGATTTTTTACCAGTCTCGGACTGACGGACAGGTGCCAAATTCGAACTCTGTATACGCGAACATTAAAAACACAGAAACCTGGACACGCTAAAGAAGGAAGTTTCAGACCTATTTTTTGACGTGTAAGAACTCTATCTTTTGCTGTGTTAGCAAGACACAGAGCTGGTGCTCAATTTTTTCTGACTACAAGACAGGACCATTAGTCCCTACGGGCCTACATCGCCCCGTGAAAATACTTTTCTTATCAAACTATATATTTTTGAAAAGAGAAACTCTGCAGCTATTCCTGAACGTTTAGACTGCCAGAATCGCACCAGTATTAACAGGTTTGGGATAAAGCTATTTCGAGCTTTTTTAGATCCATCAGGCTTTTTTAGCTTGATCGAGCTTTAAAAATGTCACTTTTACTCGTACTGATCATGGGATGTCCAATTTCCGTGGCAAAGCGTGCGTCCAGTTTCACCGTGGTGAGCTGAACATGGGAGAAGTTCAAAACCGAAACAATCTCCCTTGTTCACAATTGCGTTGTTGTTATATTTCATATCAAATTATTCTTATGATGCACAGTCAACAACGTTTTCTCACCTCCTGTCTTGTCATCAACACTTTACATCTCCTCATCAAACGTCGGACTTGAGGCCATCATGGCGCCTCGCTTTCACTATGATCTGGCAAGCCCACGTGATCGGATATGCCGAAATATGGATTTTTAATTTTCCATCGGGTACGGTGGACCTGAATGCACATCATGTACATACAAACCAAACTTTTATTTGGGCAAATAAAATACTGTGGGTTAGTACAGATCAAATCATGGGACAGTATATCTGGAATCCCCGATTTCATACTTAATAGTTGGTGGCATGCCTGAAGCGCCGGTGTTACTTCATGTCTGTAAACGTGGTGTGTGCGTTTTGACAGGAAAGGGGCAACTGCTACTATTGGTTCTGATGACAATGTTTCGTAAAATAATATATCTTTTATTCAACGAGTTTCACCACCAAGTAATCATTCGATAGATGTGATTAGTCGCTCACTTTTTTATTCCATATTTGAAATTTTGGCTTGTATGTGCCAGGGATTTTTCTAGACAGTTTTTCATCGTGGTATTCCCGATGAAAACGAATTTGAATTGAGTTTTTGCGATTTTTTCAAAATTGAGTTTTGGGCTAGAAATTCAGTTTTCTGGTTTTTTGGGGGAAGTGCGCGCCGTAGGCGCGGAAAAAATTGAGTTTTTTTCATAAAAGATTGAGTTTATGTAAGACCGGGCCGAACAAAAATGCCCCGATCACGGGAAAGTTATCGGAACCGAAAGTTCACAACACAAGGTTGTCGTTGTTGTTCGTGTCACCTTCGTCTCTATGCCAATAAATGTCCGTAGGAGAGCCACTCTTCATGTCATCTCTGCCACTACCCGGTTTTTTCGTATGTTTGTTTAGCCACAGACACCGCGTCTCGTCTGGGATATCCAGTGAAAATGAAACCCACTCAAGAAGCTTTCGCGGAGATTATTTTTCTTGACGTTGACTGCAGCGCCCCTTCAATGTCGTAATATCATACGATACGTTTTACGTTATTAAATCTTATGACAAGGGAGGCAATTCAGCGCCATTTTCTTCAGCTCAACACGTGGGACACGCTTGACAGTCGTAAGCGAGAAAATCTCAACAAGAACACAAACTACAAAAAATATATTTGTCATACTTTTCAACTTCTTTGATCTGATGGAATTTTGTTTGAACGCGTATAATACCTGCTTCACGTCGAAGTGAAGTGCCTCGCCCTGTGTTTTGTGATGGAAAACAAGCAACATGCAACCTCTGCCCTGGCCTTGTTGTTACGGTAAGTTGAGAAGTTTTCGTTTAAGACTCCAAAACTAACGAATAAATTATTGTAATACACGAATGCTTGAGAGCAACTTCTGTTAAAATCGTTCATCATGCTTTTATTTCTGCCGCGAAATTAACGCATTATTGCTCCTGTGACAGTCACCTGTTGTTCTGCCATAATGAAGGCAAATAATCAGTTTGGAAGTACTGACAAATAAACACAACGGCATATTGGAAGGTGCGAATAAATGTTATAAATTCAATGCACTTACAATGGAAAATAAACTCTTGGTTCTGTGATGTGTCAGTTCAATTCATGTTACAAAATTCGCAGGGCTAAAATCAAAAGGGGGGGGGCTGAGGGGAGATCATGAGATGTATGTGATCGCAGTGCTCCATCACCATTCAACGGAGGTCGTTCAATGAAAACAATGACCTTGGCTTAGGGGTAAAATAATAAAGAATAAAAATAAAACAAGAGCAAGTTGTATCATTTTTTCGATGAAAAAGGCAAAAAAATTGAGTTTTATCATTTTTTTTGATGAAAAAGGCAAAAAAATTGAGTTTCATCAATTTTTAGATGAAAAAGTAGAAAAATTGAGTTTAGTGACATTAATATGCGCGCCAACGGCGCGCAAAAAAATTGAGTTTTACAATATTTGAAATTGAGTAGATGAAAAATTTTTGTCTAAAAAAACCCCTGATGTGCATTCAGGTCCACCATACCCGATGGAAAATTAAAAATCCATATTTCGGCATATCCGATCACGTGGGCTTGCCAGATCATAGTGAAAGTGAGGCGCCATGATGGCCTCCAGGGGTTTTTCTAGCCGTTTTTTCATCGTGGTTACCACGATGAAAAACAATATATATTGAGTTTTGCAGAAAATTTCAAATTGAGTTTTGATGAAAAAAATTGAGTTTTGCGATCTTTGCCGTTGAGTTTTCCCACAACATACCAGTTGTCAGTTGATAGGTTGTTTCGCATGACCCGCCCGCATTAATATTTTGGAGATAAATAATGCCGCATGTATTTTAATTATCAGTAATTATTGGTCGTAAAAGAAATAAGCAAATCTAAGTAAAACGAATGAACCGTCACAGCGCGAGTCAGCGCAAAGGCGACTGAAGAGCCGCCATCTTGGTTCACATTCTTGGGGAAAGCCTATTTCAAAACGAGGCACAGTCCTTTTCTAGCGAGGATTCCCTCGTGTCAAGCATGTGGCAGTAAAGTTTTAACTCCGGCACTTTTGACGGTCGCGTACCAAAGCCATCATGGTTTTAGTTTATGGATCAGTTGTTTCCTCATCAACCAATTCATTTAACCATCCATTTATCTGATGAAACGCTTTTGAGCGAAGTGTTCGAGTGCTTCACGTCTTCACTCCCGGCAACAACAACAACGACAACAAAGACTGTCGATTACATAGCTTGCCAATGTTTACAATCGAGCCCAACTTCCGGAGTTGCGCGCACAGGCTATGTGGCAGAAAACTCTTCGAATGAAGGGAGACAACTCGATTAACCTGCATATAACAGGCAATGGCCTAAGACGGCTCACATTTATAGTCGTGATTTAGCGTCATCTATCGTAGGAAATTTATTTCCGCGATACATTGGTCAAAAAACGTATATCATGCATTGTTTATAAAAAATATTTTTATGACAAATTCTCAGTAAATTGACATTATAGCAATCTTCAAACCTGGGCAAACAGGGCAGTGGGCACGGCCTACATTCCGCGAAAATATGACGGGGGATACGCCGGAGATGGTAACCAACACTTGATAACTCTGCCTGTATCTCTTCGATATTTTATTCTGTTTAGTTATTTTTAAACCTGTACAGATACCCGTTTCAAAAATATATATTTTGCTACACATTTCTTTCACCTCACGACGAGAAGTTTGCCGTAAAAGATGCATGGTGTCGATTCGACGGAATTTTTTTTTGCGATACACCGACACAAAACGTTTTAATAACTTTCATTGAAAATGCATCCAAAAAATACAAATCTAAATAAATGGTTTTCATTTCGAGTATTATAGGATCATGAAAATATAAACGTTTATGTATATTCTTCGTTCTTCTTGTACTGTATGCAAGAAAAGTTAGCTTGTATTCGCCGCGAATTTTTCGCGATATACCGACACCAGGTTTCAATACCGTTAACTTACTATGAAAGCGCATCCATGAAATAGAAATCTAACTGCCTATTTTTCATCTCGAGTATTATAGGATCATGAAAATATAAATATTTTTGCTGTATCTATAGCTGTTTTCTTGTAATAATTATCGGAAAAGATGGTGTCAATTCGCCAAGAATTTTTCCGCGATACCGACACTTGGTATTGATAACTTTACTTGAAAAGGCTTCCGTAAAATAAAAATCTAAATGCATAAATTTCTTGTCTAGTATTATAGGATCATGAAATAAAATATCATTTCTGTTTCTTTAGCAGCTTCCTTGTAATATTAATAATGGGAAAAGATGGTGCCGATTTGACACGAATTTTTCGCGATATTCCCGACAGTATAGGTTTTGATAACTTTCCTTTGCAAACGCATCCATAGAAAGAAAACCTAAATACAAATTTTCATCTCAGTATTATAGGATCATGAAAATATGAATGCCATGAATTATTTTCATAAATAATATCATTATTTTTGGCTATTTCTTGCGATGTTTACTTGTACACGCGTAACACGATTTGTCGAGATTTTTAACGAAATTCGCCAGGACAGGCTTCCATATAAAAAGCTTAGGTTGGGACCATATATATATCCGGAGGCTAAAATGACACCTAAGACCTTGATTCAAAACGATATTTGATGTATGTCATAGCTTATAAAAGTGGCATTGCAACACTAGATTGCTTTTTATCAAAGTGGCAAATGAACAGAAAATGACAATTTGGTCAGAACGGATACGAAAGTATTGTTTTGTAAAAGCAATGGTACCTTACCATTAGTACAAATTTTATTTCTAAATATATAGTCGCATTACCTTAGCCCCATAAAGAAGATAAGGTATCTTGTAATAATGAAGTTCAAATTCAAACTTAGTTCCGTAGGACATGAAATATGAAAATTAAAATACCCGGTAGCTTAAAATGTATCGGTATATGCCGTATTGAAAGCCTCAGTTTATTCACTGCTAAAATGTTCATTTGCTTATTATTTGTCATGAAAATATTATTATATACAAAAACGAATTTAAGCTTTGTGACAAATGAATCGTATCCATAAATTTCGTTTCAATATATGGCGCTAAACCACGACTAAACGATAACGGTTTGGGACGACTGCCTATAAATCTGCATGTTAATCGAGTTGTCTCCCTTGAAACTTTCAATGTTTTGCCACAGAGCTGATGCGCGCAGTCTGTTTACAATCAGCGATGACGTCACAGGATTTTCGTCTATACTCGTAGCTTGAGGACGATGGACATACAAAATTCGTCGCCGTGGACAGAGAATCCCTATTTTCAGTCAGTGTAAAAGAAATAAAGGAAGATTTCCTCACGTTAAAAATTCGGGTAATAAATTCTGAATATCTTTAATATCTTTAATCTTTAATATTGGTCACAAGTAAGAGTTTTTTCCCTTGATTTTTTCATTTGAGTTTTACTGTCTACCATAATTATTTACATAATATTTCAATTAAAGTAAAGCAAAGTTAAAATGTCTCTTTAGAGAATAATTATTTCATAAATATTTTTTTCTGGCGATATTTATGAGAGTATTTCAGAGTGTATAGATCTGTAAAACAGGAATGTTGCCAGGTTATATATTCGATCACAATCTTCTCTGTTAACGGTAAAAAATTTAGCTTCAATAATTAATAATTATAGCATCTAGCATGTATGTTTCAGCATGAGGTCATGCTAAACAACCTATTAACTGACAACAGCCGTACTGTGGTTTGGTGTGGTTGTACTGGAGTGCACAAAACATGCATGTAACACGTGAACGGCTGACTATCTTAGGCCGAAGTTTATATCTTGATCGACAATGCAGCAGCAGTTCTATATGTTGTTGTTGCTCTAAGAAGACACGTCGTGCTAATGTCGCCTTCAATTGTTGGATGATACACGGCACCCTGTCATGGTTTGGGCCAATGAGTGATCTCGTAACACTGAGTTATTTTAGCAATGTTGTTGTAGACTGTGATATAATTCATGTAAATAGAATTGTCAGTATTTGTTGGTCTCTGAAGAAGTGTCGTAAACATATGACCAAACATATGCCCAACCTCAGTTCTGTAATTGGTGCGATGAAAAAGTTGGAAAAATTGAGTTTCATAATTTTTTTGATGAAAAAGGCAAAAATATTGAGTTTTGTAGAATTTTTGGTGCGCCGTAGGCGTGCAAAAAAATTGAGTTTTCAAAATTTTGAAATTGAGTTTATGAACAATTTTGGGCTAGAATAACCCCTGGGCCTCAAGTCCGACGTTTGATGAGGAGAGTGTTGATGACAAGACAGGAGGTGAGTCAGAGAAAACGTTGTTGACTGTGCATCATAAGAATAATTTGATATGAAATATAACAACGCAATTGTGAACAAGGGAGATTGTTTCGGTTTTTAACTTCTCCCATGTTCAGCTCACCACGGTGAAACTGTGGACGCACGCTTTGCCACGAAAATTGGACATCCCATGATCAGAACGAATAAAAGTGACATTTTCAAAGCTCGATCAAGCTAAAAAAGCCCGATGGATCTAAAAAAGCTCCAAATAGCTTTATCCCAAACCTGATTAAGCGAGCTATGATCAAATAACCGACCGAGTTTCCGTTTTTTTCAGTGGAATTCAAAAGATTTCAGTCGATTATCCTGTCCCTGCTTTTACCTCTCAGATGTAGCTCAACGAGCTAAACCCTACTGACATTTAATTTTGTGATATTCATAGCGAGCGGAGCGCGGCCGCGAAGCGGCCGCTTGCGAAGCAAGCTCTATAGGTATTGCGTAGACGTGCATATATGAAACAAAACATAGCAAAATTTAATGAAAACAAAGCAAATAACAACAACAACCGATATCCCTTGAACGAAAAAACGGTGATTTCCGTTTCCGCCACCCATGGAGAAATTGCATGCCGGGACAAATTACTTGTGATGAAGACAACAGTACTGGCCAGCCTACATTCACGAGCAGGCACGTTCAACAGCAGGACCGTATTCACCAGCAGGACCGGAAAGATCTCCACGATGTATGGACGATAATTCTGTCCAGCTGCTTGCAGCAGCAACAATGTAACAAGATATACTACTAGACTGTTCTTCGTCCGTCAGATGTTTCTCTCTGGTGTCATATTCTGCACGTACACCAACCTATCTCTGCAGGCACGGCGGAGCCGCGGGGGCTACGGGGGCTGAAGCCCCCCCAATAATTTGGCCAACTTTTCTAAAATTCATATGATGTCAACGCAAAAATACTTCAATGAATACGTATTTTCTGGGACGAATATTAAAATGAATTTTCTGTGTCGCATATCTATCGCACAACTAAAACTATTTACAACTGTCCAGCATTATTGGGACAGCCAAATCTCTAGTTTTTATTACCGACATTGGTTAGCAACTTTTAGGTTCACAAATCATAAAGAAAGAATTTAAGAAGACAAAATAAGGTGATGAAAAGAAAAGCATATTCTTCATATTTATTTTGTCAATCACATGAAAACATTCATCAACATGCTCTTTACAGTTCGCAGTCTTAGGTGACTAGTACCTTCGCCTAATTGTGCTATGATACCGGGCTATGCTATAAAGAATATACACGAGAGTTCAAAACAGACATTACAGAGACTTCATTCCAGAAGTATTGGAAGTTTGATTCCTCGTTTTGCTCAACTAGTATCCAACCACAATGTCTTAAAAGCTTGAGCTCTCTAGACCCAAGTGTGAAGAAGATATCGAAGCATAATCACCCATACCCCCCATTCCTTGTTTGTTTTTGTGTTACTCAGAGAGAATTGGGAGAAGGCATCATGCTACCTTACTCATTACCGTAGACGTCAACACCCCATTCTAAGTAAGCCATGCATTCGTGGTCTTAAATACACACATCAAGCAAAAGCTAACAGTGTAACAATACATCGTTGGAAAATTACAACAAAAGGCCCAGAAAAAAATATTTCCATGGTGATAATAACGACATAGTGACACCAATATTGAAGATAATCGAAATCGAATTGCTTTATCTGAATGATCAGTACACAGACTCAATATCTGTTAAATTTCATTGCGTTAGAATCGGGGAGAAATAAAATATTAGAACGTAATCACCCCTACCTCTATTTCGGCTACATATTTCTCATGCTCTGGTGCCGTTAAACATGGTTATGTTGCATCCATGAAGTGCATATTAGATGGTTACACCAGATCAAGAATTAACGAAGAGAGGAATTATCTTTCACAAATACAAATTAGGCAGAATGCAAAAAGAGTTTCTGCAACTGCAAAACAAAAAATCGAGTCATTTCTAAAAAAATCGAGGGAAAATGTACCCTCCAAGTTAGGACGTCATCATGACGTAAAAAACGTAAAAGGCGTAACTTGGATTACGTTATCTAATAGAACATTATTCTAAGGTCAGGTATGGGAAGTTACAGGAAGTTTAGTGCAAGAAAAATTAAGATATACGTTCATAACTACCCCTACCCCCATCTTAGAGTTAATTTTGTCTTTTTCAGATAGCGGTAAAGAAATGCATACTGTGTGACCTTAGGCACCACCGTAGATGCCTACATCAGGTCTAGAACTGATCAGCAGATGATATTCGTTCATAAACAGTGGTCAAACTAAATCTACGCGGGGGGTGCTACGAAAACCTTATTTAGACCCCTTTTTGCGATTTGGCTACCGGACTATAATCTTACTATATTTCATATCTAGTTAATGAGAAATAACTTTTTATCTGCCTGGATATTTTGAAAAAAAAAATTCTGGTTCTAAGATTTGTCACAAGTAAGATACTGCGAATTGACAATGTTCACAACGTGTTTTGGAAATTGCGATTCAGATGTCGATTGCACAATAATAGTATCAAAAAAGCCAGAATTGAATACGTGTGTAGTTTTCTCCGCCATTATTTTTTAAATTTGATATATTTGAACGTTTAAAAAAACAAGAAACAACACGTTTTTCAACGCAGGATAGGCTAAATAATATTCCTTGGTCGTAAGATTATGGTTATAATAAGGATATTCGAAACTGGATTTTTGATTGGAAAACAAATGGTTGATTATAGGCCGGTTGGGGGGGGGGGGGAGGGAGGGTCAATAATAATATGGTCCCCTATCAAACTTTGTGTCCTAGCTATTTCTGCCAAATACTTGAGAGCTGACACTCCATGACTTTGTAGCATACCATATTAAGGTCATTTTGGTCCTATTTGCATGAACCTCCGAGCAGAGGATCATGGGTAAATTCAAAATTGTGACCGTGTGGGGTGACAGGGAAGTGATGTTTTGTCATTTTTGTTCAAAAGTTTTGCTCTTCTGTGAGGAAAAGTGAGCAAAAACGATTTTATTTCACATCTATCATATGACTATTAATTACTAATTTATCTTGCAGCTTTTGCCGAGAAATGGCAAAGATAAAATAAATCGGAAAATCTGACAGAAAAATCGACAAAAAAATGAAAATGACGTCACTGTGATGTCATCACATCGGCCATCTTGGATATTTTTGCATCTCTGATAGAGCTTGACCCAAGCGTATAGTGTGGTAAGTTTCAGCCCCTAGCTCATGGGGTAAGGAAAATATTTAAGAGAGCAGGGAGTCAGATCCCCTCCCCCCCGCCTCTCCCCAAGGCATTGACAGGTCCCCAAATCCCAAGGCCAGATAGGGTTAATAGACCATTTGCCAGTTCTACTATCGTTACAGAGCAATGCCGGGTATATTCATTGTGTAGCAGATATGTACAAAATGTACAAGTGACTGTTTCACACCCTTTTCCAAATTTCGAAATAAATATAATATATAGTTCTCCTTCGTACCCGTTTTCTTTATAGTACAAACTTCATTCGTTCTTTAATTTAACTGTGTGCCTTTTGACAACATACCCGACATTTAATCCCGAATTTGTACGAGTACTTTAACTGCAGCACCCATACCTCGTCCTCCGCGAGAGCCTTTAAAATATGCAATCCTTTTTCTATTTTTGAAAAGAGATTCCTCTTTCAATCATATCGTATGTTTCAACGAACTGGGATGCAAATTGAATTTATCTGAAATTTTGATGCATGCGACTTATGTAAATAAAGTTTTATCACATGAAAAAAAAAACGTACATAATTATTTAACATTGTTACCGGTCATAAATTTGAAAAAAGCAAAAACATTATTACCCTACCCATACTGTATGTATATCTTTCACTTCAGTATAAATAAAATGTACATGAAGGTCATTCAAAATGGTTATTAATCCACGAAAAAAGGTTGAATAGCGCGATCAGGGACATTTCTCTATCATTTCAATATACAATTCACCAGGAAGACCGTTGTCCATCACCTTACAGGTGAACATTCAACAGGAGGACCGTTATCCATCACCTTACAGGTGAACATTCAACAGGAGGACCGTTATCCATCACCTTACAGGTGAACATTCAACAGGAGGACCGTTATCCATCACCTTACAGGTGAACATTCAACAGGAGGACCGTTATCCATCACCTTACAGGTGAACATTCAACAGGAGGACCGTTATCCATCACCTTACAGGTGAACATTCAACAGGAGGACCGTTATCCATCACCTTACAGGTGAACATTCAACAGGAGGACCGTTATCCATCACCTTACAGGTGAACATTCAACAGGAAGACCGTTGTCCATCACCTTACAGGTGAACATTCAACAGGAGGACCGTTATCCATCACCTTACAGGTGAACATTCAACAGGAGGACCGTTATCCATCACCTTACAGGTGAACATTCAACAGGAGGACCGTTATCCATCACCTTACAGGTGAACATTCAACAGGAGGACCGTTATCCATCACCTTACAGGTGAACATTCAACAGGAGGACCGTTATCCATCACCTTACAGGTGAACATTCAACAGGAAGACCGTTGTCCATCACCTTACAGGTGAACATTCAACAGGAGGACCGTTATCCATCACCTTACAGGTGAACATTCAACAGGAGGACCGTTATCCATCACCTTACAGGTGAACATTCAACAGGAAGACCGTTGTCCATCACCTTACAGGTGAACATTCAACAGGAGGACCGTTATCCATCACCTTACAGGTGAACATTCAACAGGAGGACCGTTATCCATCACCTTACAGGTGAACATTCAACAGGAGGACCGTTATCCATCACCTTACCTAGGTGAACATTCAACAGGAGGACCGTTATCTACCACCTTAGTATACACATCAGGTGAACATTCAACAGGAGTACCGTTATCTATCCCCTCAGTATACATATCAGGTGATCATTCAACAGGAGGACCATTATGTGTCACCTCGGTATACCTTTTAGGTGAACATTCAACAGGAGAACCGTTATCTATCAAGAACGGCCCTCCTGGTGAATGTTCACGTTATCGGCATATCGAAATGATAGAGAATGGTCTCCCTGGTGAATGTTCACAGGTATCTTCAGGTAATAGAGAACAGGTATATCTAAGTAATGATGAATGTTCACTTTATATGTTTATTGGGGTAATAGAGGACGGTCTTCCTGATGAATGTTCACTTTATATGTTCATTGGGGTAATAGAGAACGGTCTTCCTGATGAATGTTCACCTTGTAGGTACATTGAAGTGAAAGAGAACATGTATACTGAAGGGATAGGAAACGGTCCTACGAGGTGATGGACAACGGCCCCCTGGTGAATGTTAACCTTATAGGTATACTCAAGTGGTAGTGAACCGTCCTCCTGGTGAATGTTCGCTTTATATACGGAATGAAGATATATAAAACCGCACCCCTGGTGAATGCTGACTTTATATGTTTACTGAAGCTATAATAAACGGCCCTCCTGTTGAATGTTCACATTATAGGTATCGGTGTATTGAATAAAGAGAACGGCCCTCTCTTACTGAGGTAATAGCTAACGGTCCTCCTGTTGAATGTTCAACTTTTAGGTATATTGAGGTGATAGATAATACGGTCCTCCTGTTGAATGTTCACCTGATATGTATATTAAGGTGATGGATAACGGTCCTCCTGTTGAATGTTCACCTGTAAGGTGATGGATAACGGTCCTCCTGTTGAATGTTCACCTGTAAGGTGAGAGATAACGGTCCTCCTGTTGAATGTTCACCTGTAAGGTGATGGATCATAACGGTCCTCCTGTTGAATGTTCACCTGTAAGGTGATGGACAACGGTCCTCCTGTCATGCCTGTTGAATGTTCACCCGTAATGTGATGGATAACGGTCCTCCTGTTGAATGTTCACCTGTAAGGTGAGAGATAACGGTCCTCCTGTTGAATGTTCACCTGTAAGGTGATGGATAACGGTCCTCCTGTTGAATGTTCACCTGTAAGGTGATGGACAACGGTCTTCCTGTTGAATGTTCACCTGTAAGGTGAAGGACAACGGTCCTCCTGTTGAATGTTCACCTTATATGTAAATTACGAGGATGGATAACGGTCCTCCTGTTGAATATTCACCTTATAGGTAAATTATGATGATGGTCAACGGTCCTCCTGTTGAATGTTCACCTTATAGGTAAATTACGATGATGGATAACGGTCCTCCTGGTGAATGTTCACCTAAAAGGTAAATTACGATGATGGATAACGGTCCTCCTGTTGAATGTTCATCTTATAGGTAAATTAGGATGATGGATAACGGTCCTCCTGGTGAATGTTCACCTAAAAGGTAAATTACGATGATGGATAACGGTCCTCCTGGTGAATGTTCACCTTATGGGTAAATTTAGGTGATGGATAACGGTCTGCCTGGTGAATGTTCATCTTCTAGGTATACATGTATTAAAGGCATAGAGGAAGGTCTTCCTGGTAATGTTCAACTTACAGCTATATTGAGGGGATAGGGGATGGGCCTCTGGTGAATGTTCATCATATATTGAGGGGATATAGTGGATAGGTCCCCCTCGTGAATGTTTACCTTGAATTGTATACTGAAATGATACAAAAATTTCCCTGATCGCACTATTTCGATCGCGCTATTCTACCTCTTTTTCGTGGATTAATAACCATTTTGAATGACCTTCATATACATTTTATTTATACTCAAGGGAAAAATATATATTCACTGGGAAAGGTAATAACTTTTCTTTCAAATATATGACCGGTGACAATGTCATATAATGTAGGACTTTTTATTTCATGTGATGAAACTATATTCACATGAATCGCATACATTAAAATTTTAGATAAATTCAATTTGCATTCCAGTTCGTTGAAACATACGTATTCCAAAGGCTCTCGCGGGGGTATGGGTACTGCAAAGTACTCATACAATTCCGATTAAATATTGGGTATGTTGTCAAAAGGCACAGAGTTATAATAAAGGGCGAATAAAAAGTATATTTTGCAGTGTGTTCGTACTATAAATTGAACGGAGTGCAAGGAGAACTATATATTATATTTAGTTCGAAATTTGGAAAAGGGTGTGAAACAGTCCCATGTACATTTTGTGCATATCCGCTACCCAATGAATACACCGGGATTGCTCTGTGAAGATAGCAGAACGGGCAAATGGCCTATTAACACTATCTGGCCTGGGGATTTGGGGACCTGCTTCTCTCCTCCTTAAATATTTTCTTATCCCTTGAGCTAGGGGCTGAAACTTACCACACTATATACCCTTGGGTCAAGCTCTATCAGAAAGGTAAAAATATCCAAGATAGCCAATGTGATGACGTCCCAGTGACGTCATTTTAAAAAAGATAATAATTTTTTGGTCGATTTTCCGGTCATATTTTCCGATGTATTTTACCTTTGCCATTTCTCGGCAATAGCTGCAAGATAAATTAGTAAGTAATAATCTGATGTGAAATAAAATAGTTTTTGTCCACTTTTCCTCACAGAAAAGCAGAAATTTTGAACAAAAATGACGAAAACATCACTTTCCTGTTAGACTGTTAGATATGGTCGCCATTTTAAATTTACCCATAATCAGAAGCTCGGAGGGTCATGCAAATAGGATCAAAATGACTCCAATATTGTATGCTACAAAGTCATGGAGTGTCGGCTTTCAAGTATTTGGCGTTTCGGAAATAGGACAGAAAGTTTGGTATAGAGGAACATATTGCTCCTCCACCCCCCCCCCCCCAAAACCGGCCTATAATCAACCATTTTTTCCAATCATAAATTGCATTTCGACTTTCCTTATTATAGCCGTAATCTTACGACCAAGGGCTATTATTTAGCCTGTCATGTTTTGGAAAAATGTTATTACTGATTTTTTTTTTAAGTCCGGCTGTTTTAATGCTATTACTGTGCAATCAACATCTGAACGAAATTTTCAAACACGTTGTGAACATTGTCAATTCGCAGCATCTTAATTGTGAAAAAATAACTTAGGACCAGAACTATTATTTTTTTTTTCTCAAAATATCCGGGTAGACAGAATGTTATTTCTGATTAACTAGATCTGAAATATGGTAAGATATGATATGATCAATAAATTATTTGCGGAACTGTATAGCTGGAACATGTGAAATTATTAAAGCCTTTGTGAACATCATTTAAGATTATTTTTTGTCAAAATTGAAATTTGACAGTTAGAAATCTTTTTAACTGAATCTATAGCCCAACAATCTGCATAACACATGTACAAATTTCAGAATATTTGTTTATTTCAAGACATTTTTACGTTTAGAGAAACAACATGTTCCCGCTCCAATCTTCAAAAAAGTTTCTGTACGTTTCCCATTGAATGCTGATGACCAATGCAGACTTTTTCTTCTTAATTGAGTAATTATTTAATGGCTACCGGTACTTATATTTTGAATTATGACCAATTTTCCTAAATATAGAAAAAATTAAGGTAAGAGTTAGGCTAATGTTATGTGTACGATATGGTCTACAAACACTAGCTTTCATCATTTGTAAAGTTGGTTATTTTTTTTAGTCTAAAATCAGTTATTTGTGCCACCTATACATACGTATGTAATTTCATCCTATAATATGCTTGTTCACTCTCATGTATAACCTACTTAAACTGACGGGCGATGCTGTTAAAACATCAGAAATACCTTTATTGCATGGACCATGGAGCATAGTAGGCTCCATGATTGGACCTACAAAATTTTGGATTTGGATTAATACTGCCACAATCGTGGAGATCTTCCCAGCCCCGCTGGTGAATACGGCCCTGCTGGTGAATGTGCCTGCTCGTGAATCATGTGAATATACGCTGGCCAGTACTGTTGCCATAGCCCATTAAACAGAAACAGACACAGCTGAAGGTGACAGCTAAACACGCCTCACGATAGGACGAACTCCCTGCATATATCCTACGCTGGAGTACATAATGTGCGCATTATTGCGCAGTACGCGGCTACGTCACAACCGGGTCCCCTCGTGAATATTGGGTCTCCTCTTGAACGGGCTCCTCTTGAATGTTGGCTGGCAGCTGCCACTCGATGAAGACTTAAAAGAAGAAAACATAGCCTAGCTGGCATGTCATTTTTCGAAAGGATTTCAATTTATTTATAATTTTACACAGATGAAAGTAACTACAGACTAAAAATGATTCGTTATGTGGCTTTCGTCCTTGTCGAAGATGTCCGATGCAAAACGCAGACCACGTGACCAAGAGTTCGATCAAAAACGTTTCGCACCGAAGGTAGTCCACTGAAGGCGGCACTGAAAACGGTGTACATCTTTCGTCAAATTTAGTTCTATGGGAGGCAAAACCTGCATAAAATTCATATCTATGGAAAGCTTATTTATTGCGTTTTTTAGATCTGAAGTATCGTGTAAATATGACAAGGCATTTGTTAGAAAATAAACATTTACGACGCAGTCGTGGTTGTAAAATGAAGCCATTCATCTTTTCGAAAACATACATGGGAGGTAACTCCGCTTGATCTCGCCGACGACGCGTGAGGGTCCTACTGTTTACCGTCCAGGCATACGCCCAGTCAAGTCCAATAGCGTACAACTCACGTCCACTCATGTTCAGTAGAAAAGAGATAACCGCACAGGCACGCATTCAGTCACCAGTGACGTCCAGTAGCAAATGTCATGTCCAGTGGAGATAACTGAAAATTGTGATTTTGCGATTTAAGTTTAAAATTCGATTTTGAATTAAAACTGAGTTCGTAACCTATTTATTTTTTTATGATCATTCTGACTTGGTTGTTAATTTTAATTACGAATTGGAATTTCAGTTTTTTGAATGAAATTTCAGTTTACATTGAATTTGATCAAGATTAAAGTAAAATTATTTTTAAATACTTGAATTTAAATTTGAATATAATTTTAACTCGAAATTAAAATTTAAGTCGGAAAAAAGTTTGAAGAAAACATTTCATATGGAATGAAGTCCAGAACTAATGTTTTGAGTTCAGCTCAATCAGTTCCTGATCTGAAGCTAGAGTATGTTTCAATTTAAACTTTCAAAGTTTACATTCAAAATTAATAATGAACTTTTCGAAAATTCCTGAAACTTCAGTATGTTTTATAAGCTAGACATCCTCCGATAATACCTAAAAATTTCACACCAGAGATAGGCCTACATATTTTTTTTAATTTAATCATGGCAATTTATTTGTACTTCCACATTTTAATGACATGGGAACCGTACCCCAGTTGCAGACGAGGGGGAGGGGGAAGCCCTCCCCCCCCCCTCTATATATTTTTGCTATCCCTAAGGCCAGAGTGCTGAAAATTACCACACTATATCTGTGGGTCAAGCTCTACTAGAAAATGTGAAAACAAAACAAAGAAACAAAAAAGATGGCCTTCTCCTATACTGTAACTTGTTTCATCAGATTAATATTTTATTTTCTGGAAACCATGAAGAATTTCGATTAACATTATACAAGCGGGGCGCGGCCGCGAAGAGGCCGCTTGTGAAGCAAGCTCTATAGGTATTGTGTAGACATGCGAATATGGGACAAAACATAGGCAAAATTTAATGAAAACCCAGCAAAAACAACAAAAATGCAGAACTAATTTTTGAGTTCACCTCAATGTAAAATCAGTTCAAAGGTGTCCCTAACCTGAAGCTAGGGAGAGTATGTTCCAATTTAAACCTTCAAAGTTTACATTCAAAATTATATAATGAACTTTTCGAAAATTCCTGAAACTTCAGTATGTTTTATAAGCTAGACATCCTCCGATAATACATAAAAATTTCACACCCGAGATAGGCCTACATATTTTTTTAAATTTATTTAAATGGCAATTATTTGTATTTCCACATTTTAATGACATGGGAACCGTACCCCAGTTGCAGACGAGGGGGAGGGGGAAGTCCCCCCCCCCCCTCTATATATTTTTGCTATCCCTAAGGCTAGAGTCCTGAAAATTACCACAATATATCTGTGGGCCAAGCTTTACTAGAAAATGTGAAAACAAAACAAAGAAAAAAACAAGGTGGCCACAATGATGACGTCACAGTGACGTTATTTTCAAAACATATTTTTAGACGATTTTGCGGTCATGTTACCCTCCCA